>JAQISU010000378.1:0-283306 GCA_029339505.1 Unio delphinus
AGACCAACAACGAAATGTGCTAGCTCAATCTCAGTGATGGAATAAGGGATATAACCAATCTAATGAAGTTAATACCTTGACTCTGTGTGTGTGTGTGTGTGTGTGTGTGTGTGTGTGTGTGTGTGTGTGTGTGTGTGATTTTGATTCTAAACGTAGCTTTAACACTTTTTCAGTCATATCGCTACAATGTCTGCAATGGGACAGTTTATAGTGATGCCTAGCACTGGGGCATCTTGTCGCAGAATGTATCACGATGTCCCACCCAGTTACATTATCCTGACACCCGGACGACAAGTCCTAACACTAAACTTTTAATGATGTGCTCCAAGCAAGGCAGCTGTTAGTACCATTTTATAAAAGTCGGCCTGGGTTTGAACCCGCGACCTCATGACTCCGAGAAATATGCTCTAACCACTATGCTACCGTAGCTTGACAGAGAGAGAGAGTTGTAAATGAAACGTTAATGTATTAAAAAGCACACGGAAGCATAACATACGATAACTGTACAATTCTGAAATGAGTGCCATGTCAAAAATAATGTAAATGTACTTATATTATAAGGAAGGTAATGTCAGACACTACTGGGACACTTCTGTGATAAAGATATCATACTGGCCCTTTTCGGATGAAACACTTACAAGCACTTACAACCAAGCATTCCTTATTTTATAGTTCAACTGGAATACAGTCATTCAAAATATCTTCATGAGTAATATTAAGATATTCAGTGACTGTCTTCTGTATGCCTCGCACCCCGTTCACCTAAAGCCACGCAGACTACACCTTACGCGTTTGCTTTGAGTGTCGAAGAGTTCTTGTTTTAACTTAAATCTGTTACACGAACAAGGGTGTTATTGGTGAATATTAATCGAGATTTTCCTGTTCCTGGCCGAGTCATTGTTTGCCCTTCGATTAGAATCCACCGTGTATATATATATATATATATATATATATATATATATATATATATATATATATATATATATATATATATATATATATATATACACACACTTTTACAATCATATTGATACGATTTCTTCACCGTGGCAACTTAACGTGACGTCAAGCACTGGGGTATCATGTGGCAGACATGTAGCATGATGACCCACCTAGTCACATTATTTTGACACCAGGCCGACCAGTCCTAACTCTAACCTCTTAATCCTGAGCGCCAAGCGAGGCAGCTGTTAGTACCATTTTTGTAAGTCTATGCTATGATTCGGCATGGGAACGAACCCACGACCTACCGCATACGAGGCGGACGCTCTAACAACTAGTGTTACGGAATTGTATAAACCCTTTTATTTATTAAATGCATGTACTCGACTTTGCATTTTAGAACAACTATACCTGAGGGTGATTCATATATATTGTGTTGTATTTCGAAATAATGAGTTTGATCCATCCTATGCCGCACGTGCGAAGTGCTTTTGATGGGAAGAACCGAATGCTTCCAGTGCACAGACAATATTTGCGCATAAATACCTCACCGTAGGTAAGGCTCTTTACATTTCGGAACGTTTTGTCAATCAGCAGTCTATATTAAGAACTTCCACATCTTCCGCTGTAGAGGTATGAAAGTTTATTAATTTCGTGATTTAAAGATATAACTATTGTACTACCACGTCCATTTTTTGTAAGTTTGCTATAAGGCTTTGGTTTACGCAGTATAATGCACATATTTATATTCATGTTTGCGACTTAGCAAGGCATTTATGTTAGTAATATTACATTTTAAGAAATATTTAGTACAGTAGGGGTCTTATCGAGCAGGGTTAGGTACTTGTAGTACCTTGTTGTTTTGTAATTATTGTGCCGGTAATATAATCTGCATTACCCGTGCATAACATTATTACGTTTTTTATGTCTGTGTCATGTATAGTATAATGTATTGGATATGTTTCAGCTGTGTTGTGTTGAGCTGTTTGGGGTGTGAAGAGCTGTGTTGTGTAGAGCTGTCCGGAGTGTATAGAGCTGTCCAGAGTATCCAGAACTGTGATCGACGTGGTGCAAGTTGCAGCCACAGGAATTAACTGTAGCAGCTGAACTGTAACAACGTTAGAGCTTAAATAAAGTGTGCTGATGGCAGAGTGTATCTCCTTACATATAATATATTAGCTGTGGGCCTATTTGATTTTGTCTGCTTCTAAGAACTACTTGTATCTTTCTGGACTGTAAAGATAAGTAGTTAACATGTCCTTTTTTGTTTTCATAATCTCACTATCTTGGATGAATTCATTTTACTTCATTATCTAACTTCAACATTGCTATCTGAGTAAACTGTATCCATATCTTTATTATAAAATCACTCTGAATCATTCACCTTTTGTATTTGTATTTTGTGAAGTAATTTATTTGTAGTTTTCATAAGTACATTTGTGCGTTCTTCTGTTCATTATTTGGATTCAAATACACGCACGTATTCATAATTAATTGTTCATTCAAGTCATTCATTTTTAAATATTATATCTATTGGGGTGTGAAGAGCTGTGTATCCATGAAAAACTTTGTAACAAGATAACCGGGTGCGATTTTCGGATTCACAATAGAATACGGTTGACGATGATCGTCAACCGTGTTCTACTGTGAATCCGAAAATCGCACCCGGTTATCTTGCTACAACTAGGTAACCAGAACGAGGTTGGATAAGGGTGTACATGACGTAATTTGCAACATGTGGCGAGTTTCGTCACACACACGTAACCCGGATAGTCCTTTTCTTTCGAACAGATTTCAGATTGATAATGAAATTGATTAAGTTAGTTTGAAAGATACCATTTCCTCAGGTGATTTTACCTACTATCATAAGATGACTACATCAACTTAAAATGATATTTTATGGAGATAAATATTAAATTCATTAATTGGTATCAGAGTGCAATTATTTTCTTTATCAACATCTTTAAGATTGTGTTTCTGTCTGTTTTATTGATGACGTAAAATCTCGATTTTGCAGGTCATAAAATCATTTTACTACATGTATATACATGAGTACATAAATACAAACATATTGAGGAACGTACAGATTTCAAACGTTTTCTCAACTTGGCTGTTGCTCTACTCACCTAGATCATTTTCTATCAGTTTTAAAGTAGTACATGAGCACATGAATTCAGCCAGGAAACATCTCCTCGTGGATTAACCACCATCCCCTATCCTTTCATGCATTATTTGAAATCAATTTAAATATACTTATAGACAAATATAAGATACGTTGACAAGCACTGTGTTTTAATATTTACTTTTTGTAAAGATTTGCTATTTCGATTATATCATGCGGATTGACAAATATGTGGACAGGATAAGGATGTAATTCAATATTTTACGAAGATTTTTTTTTCTTACAGGAATATGCAAAGAACAATGAAGTATGTTTATAACTTCGTCAAGCGCAGCGAAGTTATGATTGCCCGCAGATAATTATATTTGTTTGGAACACAGTTACTTATAACATTAAGGGTAACGCATAACTGATGACCTAATCTAGCTATCGACGGTTGCTCTCTCTCTCTCTCTCTCTCTCTCTCTCTCTCTCTCTCTCTCTCTCTCTCTCTCTCTCTCTCTCTCTCATAATATACTGGACCTGATACATAAACATAACATTCGGGAGCCAAATTTTTAAGCCACCATATATTCTGAGACATTCCAAATTGTATTACGATAAACAAATGAAAACTGAAACCAATGTTTCCGTAGATCGTTTTGTATCTAAATAAAAATTCAATTATGTAGAATAATATACACACTTGCGAACCAAAATATTGACGCAGGTTTTTCAAAGTTTTTCATGGATAAATTAAGTAGTTCTTTTTCTTTTTTTAATCGCAACAAACACTCAAGAAAACCTTATCTCATTGTCATCATTTTCTTTCCAAACGTAAACTTCTGACGCCTCTCTTGAAGTTTACCGAAGCCTAATTTGCATGTTACAGATAAGCCCTTCAAACCTCACCTCCTACAAAATCTTCGAAACACCAAATACGAAATGTAAATACACAAGCTGGGACAAAACATGGATAAACATTTTGAAGAATGCAAACAATATTAACAGAAAATTAGGGAGCTGTGAATAAAACCTTGAATGCATCGCACCTGTTGCGATTTCGTAAAGGAACCAAATATACATTATATATGGTTCCAAAAGCGTGATAAATGACATTCGTATTGCGATGATGTAAACATCACCTCATGTTACCATTCATTATTTATATACAATGGATTTGATTAAAACAAAACATTCAAACTCCTCCATACCCACCCACCTCTAACTCAGAACAAAGACGGTAAGTGGCTAGAGCCTTTTAGTCACACACACACATCCCTAACTCAGAAAACAGACCGTAAGTGGCTAAAGCCCTTTTAGTCACACACACACACCAAACTCAGAAAATAGACGGTAAGTGGTTCAAGTCATTTTAAGCAAACATAGCAGATATATAACTTTTTAAATCCCAACATTAACGTATTTTTCAATTGCTTCGTGTGCTATCTTCTTTACATGATCTAAAAAGTTGTAGCAATTTGAACAATATTCATTGTTTCAAAATCATATGATTAAAATTTAGTTGTATGGGTCATTTGAGCTAAATACATTCGTGATTGTCATTCGCAAAATGATTCATACATTCGTCAAATGTATTACAATTAAAAACAATGAAAGACATCGCTTATAACAATGGATAATATAGGGCAGAATGATAATCCGATACTTTTAGTCAAATGTATTACAATTAAATATAATGAAAGATATCGCTGACAAATTATTTGAATCTAGTACACATGTTATAGATACTTGCGTTAATTTTTAACGGCACCACGAACCCTCAAAATTACATTTATTATTCTAATAACTCAAGAAATGAGTCAAGCGACATATATACGTCTCTATGAATGATGGTGGAGGTATGGAGTGTGGTGTGGTGCGGTGATCTAGGTCAGTGAATTTTTCCATGCATGGAATAGGAAGCGTGCCACCAGAAAATCATTTCCAACAAATTCTTATCTTACATTTAAATCACTTGGGTATAAGATCAAGGAGAAAAGGATTAGTGAGGTAATCAGAATGATATTTAATGGCTTTCACGGCGGTGTTTTCTAATCGGGAGAAAAGTGTCTAATGGTTTGAGCAGCAGGGAGAGTGAACAGACCACTAACCTCTTATAGCAGTCCATTTATGAAAATAAAACTTCCTACAAAAATGAAAACACCTGGTTGCACTAAACCGAGGCCTCTGCAGAATTACAGCATTTCTTTATTTTTTCTATTGACGCATCAAGCATGCCAAATTTGTATGCATCCACATTTTCTGACGCGGGACATTCACTGTTGGTCTTCACTCTCCCTGTTGCTGTAACAACGCAACTAAGTGTAAAATTTTAATCAGTATTAAATCAATAATAATGAGCGATTCCACGCTAACCATGGAATCTCATACAGTTAAACGAGCTCGACATTGACTAGATACAATTATAAAACATGTACCTGTTCGTGATTCTGTCAAGCAACAACTAGAAACGCGTTAGGAGTCTCAAGTGGAATTTACAGATGGTACAGAACTGTTATTTAAACCAATAAAATTGTTACGGCACCTGAAGCAGCACAAAAAGCTCTTGAGGAACTTCATGCTGATAGTGTTGACTGTCTTCAAGCAACTTGACCACTACCCCGGCAACCTACTCCACCACAACCTGAAAATCAGCCACAGTAAAATGGTTGAACTAACATAATAAATAAATTTTTCATCGGAAGGTATTGCGGCTATTAAGAAACCAGACCAATTACTTGATATTGCCACGCATGGATATCGTTATAGAGATTGGTCTGTGAAACACCAATATGTTAAACCTCTGCATCCTTCCTGATATTCAGCAGATCAAATTTGAGTAAGATATTATTCATTTTAACATATTTAACCAGATAGTGGTGAATATATTGAACGAGCAAGACACAAAAGGTAACAAAAAGAGGAAGGAATAACACAACTTGAAAAAGCAAGAGCAGAAAAGAAATTAACTTTACGAACAGGGAAGAGAAAAACTGACAAGCCCTCAAGAGATTAGGCAATAATGGTATGATACAACGCCTGGCATATGTGCAACTCCAAGTGGTATTGCTACTCGAGGAAGTGGTCTAATTACTCCTTTCTCCAATAACAGCTTTGCTGATGCTGATAGACTAGAAATTCTGATTGGCGGAAGACAAGCCGGCAATAATTTCCCAGAAAACAATAATGAAGCAGTTCTATTGTCGGAGATTATTTACAGACAATATCATGGACATTAATGTTTATCGGTTTCAGATTGATGAAATCGTCGATAAATACCGCGGTGAGTGATGCAATTATATGCGTGACAAGAACATAAGATGATCATACACAATGCTAAACGTGATAACTTTACGATTTTCAATTATAAAGTTATATATATATATATATATATATATATATATATATATATATATATATATATATATATATATATATATATATATATATATATATATATATAGATATATATATATATATATATATATATATATATATATATATATATATATGTGTGTGTGTGTGTGTGTGTGTGTGTGTGTGTGTGTGTACTCGGTGATGTTATTCGGAGTTTATTCCGATGGATATCCACAAAAGCAATGCCGATTGAAAAGCTACTGGGAATGAAAACGTTGTTCGTGATTAAGGTATATGAATTATTGATGATGTTGTTCTTTAAACATTCTCATAAATCAAGGAAAGACTAGCAGAATTAATAGGACACAAAGTGCAGCCAGTAAGACTAGTAAGCACCAACGAAGTGCATACAAATCTTAGTAAAAATTAAATCAATCTGCAAATCAAAGACACTCAAAATCGGGTGGTGTATCCTACTACTGGTAGAATCAGGAAAAAGACGACGTATAACTGCTAGTCTAATAACAGGAAGTCGTTTTCATGTTACACAATAGCAAGTTTAATGTTCAAGCGTGTATCTGATCCCGCGTTTGACATAGATGCGTGAGACATCAAAGATAAATCGGTACGTGATTATCAGTAGTATTCGAATCATTCACGAGAGGTAAGTCACCTTGGGCGAATTTAACTTTCAGTTAGCGTAAAAGCAGATATTTCTTACCTACTGAAGCATTTATTGAAGTATCATTCAAAAATAGATATTCAAGTTTGTTTTGTTAATAATAGTATCATGGCGTTGTTCAACAGTGCCATGTATAACATCGACAGAATAAATATTGAATCCTGCCTGGAAAAAATCGACGTTACAAAGACAATATTGGGTCTAGCATGTTATTCCGATGATTATTCAAGATCAGCTGGTCCATCAATGATAATTTATACTGTTGACTACCCTAATAACAGACAACTTATTATAATATAAGACCATGAACAAGATTCGTCGACAACGCTGACGCTGATGCGTGGCCGGTGGTTCATGGTGATAACACAAAATTCAACTTAAGATTAGCAGCATCCCAATCAATGCTGAAGGATGTTAATAGAAGCTTTTCATGTGCGTTTCACTGTCATATATTTAGGGATTTGGCTGAAATGTCTGTAAAGTTATTATTTAAGTAAAGTATACAGATGTACTTGTAAGAAAGGCTACCGACTATAATGCACTCTGATGCCCCATCGGCGATGCAAACAATGTAATACTGTCAAAACTTTCATTGTGAATGCCAACAATGATACAGTCTTTGACCTAAGAACGTCACTCCCTTTTATGGACTCGGGTGGTAAATCAACATTACCATGGATGACGGTGACCAATTATAGTGTTGAACGTACTATTAAAGTTTTTTACATGGCAGATAGCATTACAGCAAAGTGTCTATGTTCCGCGACATATATTCACTGCTTTCCAAGATACTCCTAGAGTAAGCTCGTAATTACATAGCACACTGACGTTCGACAATCTTGGTGTTACTGAAGTTTCACTGAGAATAAATGGATATCAAGAACCATCGGAGAGCGTGTATTTAAACTTTGAGAATAATCATGTTGTACGTACATATCATCGTTTGACATTCATGGGACGTGATCAAACTATTTATTCTGGTCTACAAATACCACAACTAGATTTTACAGCGCTTTATCCGATGTATTTGTGTTCGCTAGAACATGGATTTATTTCGATACTATGTTGTTGGTACACCTTTTTGAGCTCGTGTAGCAAGATGAGATATTGCTAATTGTACAGCAATCGTTGTTATACTCTTAGACAAAACAGTGCTGCTTGAAGGTGTTGGTGGACTAATGAGAATTATTGATGCCCCAGTGGAAAACATCTAATTGGATCACATGCGATCCCGCGTTGTACGATCAGTATCCTTACGTTAATGTTATTCTGACCAGGAGACAGATTTAAAGGATTAAATCAGCATAAACAAGAATTATGGAATAAAAATCTCGCTGACATCAGCTGCTTTACAAGGCCGAAATAAATTATCCCTGACAAACGTCAACTCAAGCAATTCAATGACACCAATGTATCTTCGTGGGCCTGTTCGCTTCATTAGAGACACTCAGTCGCACTCATGTGTCATAGATCATCACCCAGTGTCTCACTAATTGTACGCTGATGACACCCAAATATACAAGTCTAGCCACCCAACTGACGTTGATGCTGCCATCCAAGAAGTAGAGAGGTGCATTTTTTATATGAAACCATGGATAACGTGTAAGTCTGCAGATGAATGATGATAAAACTGAGGCCATTCTGATCACAACACAAATACTTTCTGATTCATTCACATCCTTTACCTTAAGCAATAAATATCAGCAACACCAACATTAAATACACAGAGCCAGTATGAAACCTAGGTGTTGCTCTAGACAGTACTCTCACATTGCACCAGCATGTCATGAATATATATGTAAAGCAGCATATATTGAGCTGAGACGCACCAGCTCCATTCGCAAACATCTTTCAGTTGATGCCAGTAAAACATTTGTGTGTTTATTAGTACTTATAAGATTAGACTATTGTAACTCAAGTCTGGTTCTATTCAATATCTACTCGAGAAAGTTAAAAAAAAAGTTCACAACCCAGCTGCTTGGATCATCCTGAGAGTACCACGATCAGAGCACACCTCCCCGCTGTTATGCACCCTACATTGGATATCCATTCGATCCAGAATCAAATACAAAATTTGTTCTCTGTGCTAAGTTTCAGTGACGGACTCAACTGCAACATAACTATCTGACCTCGCCCATATGTACACAACAGCTTGGTGCTTATGTTTCTTTTCTGACAATCGTACACTCATTATTCCCACTATGAAAACGAAGTCGTATTGACAACGTTCCGTTGCATACCAGGACCAACAACGGGGGACGAATTGTCCATTGAAATTAGAGACAAATACGCAATGATCCCTTTCAAGAGTGCTCTTAAAACTCGCCTTTTTCGACTGCATGAACAAATTTAAAATCTTCGTGTTCTCTACCTTCATTATTTTTATCATTGTTTATTTTTTTTATTTCATGGTGTTTGTTTTTGTTTTTTGTCTTTTGTACTCATATCATTATAGATGTTCTCAAGCGCACAGAGCTTCTAAAGATTAGGCGCAATAACAAATCATCATCATTATTATTATCAATAATTCAATTATCTTATGACTAGGGAATGAATCGTACGTTTGTCTAGAATGTGAAAATCAATATGATGCGTTTTAACCATTTTGATTCGAGTACGTTTAAAGGGAAAACTATGTACAAACCTTGGGTACATTAACTATAATTAATAAATAAGGTACGAATCGCCAAGAATTGTATTTGAAATTTTATTATATATTTCATATGACCAATGCAAGAAAGGTACTGTTATGTAATCTAATTAAAGTTTAGCAAGAGGACAAAATATAAAGAATGCAGGCGTTGGTCGAGGGTGGCGGGGACAGGGAAAAAGAAGGACTCCACCAAAAGCGAATGGTTTATTATTTTGTACTTCCAGGATTATATCTCGGGTAAAATATTTTCCACAGAGAAAGCCTAAATAAATGCCACTCAAAACACTAGATACACATTTGCTATCTGGCTGAGTAGATTCTCAATCCGTTTGAAGAAAAAAAACAGTTCTTAATTTGTACGTTTCCAAAAACTCAATACGCATACATGTACCATATGCATTATCATATTTAAACTTTTCTATAGGTCCTGTCATGTGTAAGTGAATACATCACTAATATAGTCAAATAAGAGACAGTTATGTTCACTTATCTTTTTATTACTTCGAATATGCTTCACTATTCATAATAAATAATAAGTATTAATTATAATTGATAATAATTAATATGTAATATAATAATAATAATTAGTTTCTCATCAGCTAGGATGTAAAATTATATGCAGTCTTCGAAATCACCAAGAAAGTACATTGCAACCGTTTATAAAGGAATGTTAGTAGGCATGCCCATATAATCAGTCTATTGAGCTAAGAACTGTAATAGTTCATCAATAAATGGTAAGGTTGTATTTTATTTTTCTATTGGAAAAATGCCGAGAAACATTGAGGATTAAAGCAGTTAGTCCAAGATCACTTCAAGGATGAGCAAAATGAAAATCAAAATATTTAAACTCTACGTGTGAATGTGGCATCAAGTCGTTGTTTCCTCTATTTTCAAGTACCTGAAAACAACAACTGTTGTTAACTGGCTTCTTCAACAGTAGGATACATAAGTTTCCTTGAATCACACTAAGTACCATACATTCGTGAGACTAGGCTCATATAGTTTCCCTTGATTTACAATGGTACGGTTGTTATCAAAGGCAATCTTAAGCCTTAGATCGGTAATTTATGCCACGTACATCATACCAGGAACCACAGTCTAATATACATAAGTATTCCAATATGAAATTTCTTATCTCTTATAAGTAAGAATATTTTGAGAATTGAAATGCACAATTTAACGAAACAAGTTCATGGTATCAGACGGTCCCTTTAGTACGGTCCGGTATGAATGACGCCTGTATGAAATAAATGTTTACATTTATTATACTTGGAAAATACCATCCCGATGCAAATGTTCTAAAATAAAAGAAATCATCAATGAATTCTGCAAAATCTATAAACGGTGACGTAAGTTAGAAATGACATACATGTTTTGTTTGTTTAAATCCTTTGATAACAGACAGTATTTGAAGTAAGAAAGGATATAATAGTAAAAGACAGTGCCTTCTTATTTGGGGTTACTTGCAGAGACTTTCCATATGTTCAGATATGAGATCGACTTTCAGTCCGATGCCTAATCCAAAAGCATCTGAACAGTGTTGTCACAGTCGAGAATGTCCAGTAACTGAATACATATCCAGCCATCATGCATTTGTTTTGGCCAATGCAATTCTATGGAATTTATTCTGCTAATTGTACTTGTGATTTCTCGCTCTATAGGAAATAATTTGCAAAGTAAAACGGAAACATGAGTGTCTATTTCAAAGGATGAAGAAAAAAGTTGTCCAACACAGTTTTTGAGTATGGTACGAAAATGTTAAATAAATTATAGTCTACGAACAACTGACACATCAAATGCAAGAATGTTAACAATTATTTGAAGAAGTATAACTCAATATAAATATATTTTCACTCTATTGCTAGGCAGATGCAAACTGAAAATGTACAATGAAACTCATGCGGAATATGGTCAAAATAGTATTATATCACACCCAACCCCGTTTATAGCAAATGCTCTCTTATATCTAAATTGTATTCATTTAAACATACAACGATGACAAAGTACATAATTCTATTTGAAACTAGGTTTTCCAGCATCTATACGACACTCACAAAGTATGTCCTACCATTATCACACTAATATAAGATCTATAAATATATAAGAAATTATAATGGAGAGAGAGAGAGAGAGAGAGAGAGAGAGAGAGAGAGATCATGTACAAACTAATTTGTTTGCTATAGATGCCAGCAATAATCTCAGTCAAAGGCAGTGAAGATTTTTGAGTGATAGAAGACGATTACCAGAAGATAACACGTAATGTTTGTTGAAAAGTTTTATAACTTTCCTATAAAATTGGATGTTCAAATCATAAAAAATTTCTATGTTATACTGTCTATTACACGTATTCTCTTATCTAAATAAAAGTTTATTCAAAATAAATCTCAAATCTGTGACTTAAGAATTAAATTCAATCGCATTTCTACTATTCAAAATCTCAAATGTTTGACTGATTAGAGGATATTAATTTAACCTAAGTTTATTCAAAATAAATCTCAAATCTGTGACTTAAGAATTAAATTCAACGGCATTTCTACTATTCAAAATCTCAAATGTTTGACTGATTAGAGGATATTAATTTAACCTAAGTTTATTCAAAATAAATCTCAAATCTGTGACTTAAGAATTAAATTCAACGGCATTTCTACTATTCAAAATCTCAAATGTTTGACTGATTTAAACACGAAAGAGGATATTAATTTAACCTTAGTTTATTCAACTGAACGTTTGCACCATTATTTTCATTTATTTTCACCTTTCACCTATATGATTTTCTTCACAGTACTCTTTCGAGACTACACCTTAATGTCGTGGATTTGTATTTGTAAGAGTTACCTATCAGTAAGAACTCGGTACCTTAGAGTCATGTAGATGCAACCACACAAAGAGACATGATTATTACATTTCAAGCTAAGAACATTTTTAAAAATGAAATATTTGAACTCAATATTTCCAAGCGGATGCAAAACAAAATGTTCCATAAACTGTCACATAGTATCCTTCAGAAACCGGAAATCATTACATTCATTGTCCTATTTCTTCTGGTTGTCAGCTGGTGCTAGTGATCCTTCAACGTACATGGGCGGAGGCAATGGTTCCGCAATCGATGGATTTATGGAGGTGGATGGCATTTGTATCCCTGACGATGCTGGATATGGAGGAACTGTGGGATAAGCAGTAGCTGGAGCTGTAAAAGATTGCGAACATATATATATATATATATATATATATATATATATATATATATATATAGAAACGATGCAGTAAAGATTCGATTCAAGGACTATACCTTTAGTCCTGCTTTACACAATGACTAAATCTTGTTCTTTGTCTTTCATTTACAATTTGAAGTGTACAAGAAACAAAATGCAGACATATCCGAGAAGAGAACATCAAATACATGGTAAAGCAGAACGTAAGTTTGTTAATTATATAATTAATTAGGTTTACATCCAGCTGAATAGATTCTTAGTTTTATAATCATTGATTCATTATTTTTCTGCCAATGTTTATTACTGCCGAAATCTCATTTCTGATTTGCCGATATCGAAACTCAGTTTGAAACATACAATATGTTTAGTCATCTGCACTATTTGATATCGTTTATTGTTGCATATCCATTTCTAATTAGTTGGGGAGTATGTAAACTCACGTCTAATCCTGCACGTTTGTATGATTTCCATGCCAAGTAAAAGAAAATTAAAGTAAATACCCGACCCCGACCCAAGCAGATAGCCGTTGTCAAACAGATACGAAACAGCTGTTTATTCAAAACGATGGTGCAAAGACAGAACATAATTATATTGTTTTCAACAATGGTCAGTTGAAAAAGTGATATCAACTTTGCATTTCAAAACTAAATCAGCTATTAAATGGTTGTGATAATTAAAGAACACTTTCGATAGTTAGGACTGAGAATGCTTCGTATTTAATGCAGCTTGATATAATATTGTGAAATGCTAAATCATGTTTACAAAGAAGTATTCTTTAAGATAAACATGCCTTATGTATCTATCCGGAATAAATTATTACGCACCCTGGTAAAATGGCTGGTAGACCATGGGCTGCATTGGCTGCATTGGCATTTGCTGAGTATCTGCAAAAATCATATTAAGTGAGATAACAATTCAATTTACGCAAGAATAGCAAAGTGTGAAATAAATGTACACGGGATATGACAGTTTACATTTTAGACAATACTACTGTAACAAAACGGAAAAAAGGAATTGACTATCTTTGAGTTAGAATTATGCTATTAACGTTTCAGGAAAACAAAATAAAGATTTACTTATATATGATAGTGATATCTACAATCTAGTTGATGGAGCATAGTACGGTTCCAATTATATCATTTCATCACGATAACATATCTAAAAATAGTTAAATCGTTTTCAAACTTGCTCGGCAATAAATAAACGCCGGAACAAAGTCTTGATATAATGCAAACATTACGCAAAAGCGGATCTATGAAACCTCAAGAAGATTTACATAAAAATAATGACACCCAATGTTAGTTTCCTTAGACAAAACCCTATAAATATGCTAGTAAAAAATAAGTTGATGCAGAAGACAGACGGAAAAATAGCGGTGTGAATATTTTACTGGTAGTAACAACTTGTGAAACAATCATCGGTGACCGTCTGGTGTGTGCCTTTGAGCAGTGGATGATGAGGCAGATTCCGCTTATGAGTAAAGACACTCCAACCAAACTTCCAATAACAGCACCCACTATCAGGCCGATATTAACGGTGCTGTAAATTAAAAATGTAAATGTTTTCGAAGCTGCTGATAGTGCCTAGATTCGATTAAAAAGATGAATTTCATCAGGAAACCAGTTAGGAATAAAATAACTAAACCTGACATACTAATCTATTCTACAGACTTCAATATTCGCTAAAACAAAAATTATAGAACGTTATGATTCTATATCAAAGTAGAGGTAAGCATAGAAACATAACATAGAACGTGGGTCTCAAATGATCATTGCCTAAGAAAATGATTTTAAATGCAACCTTAGGAAAGTTGTTATGACAGGGTTTGTATCACAACCTTCTTCTCTTTCCTTGTTATGAGAAGGGATTACACATCAGCTAAGACATGTCTTTGCCCATGGTCAGAGAGAGAGAGAGAGAGAGAGAGAGACAGAGACAGAGACAGAGATAGAGATAGAGACAGAGAGAGAGAAGAACGAGTTCAGGCTCCAATAATAAGCGTGTCACACATAACCGTGTGTAGAGAAGGCTTCTTTACGAGAAATGAGGAACGGAATCGCCGAAAGAAAACGGCAGATGTTCTGAATCGAGGAGAGAACTTTTGTTTTAATAGTTTATAGATAGATAGATAGATAGATAGATAGATAGATAGACAATATAATATAATATAATATAATATAATATAATATAATATAATATCATATAATATAATATAATATAATATAATATAATATGTTCTAACGTTCTAGAGATACATCTATAAAGCCTTTATATTAACAATACACGTAATACATATAAGATTACATTTTTTATTCGAGCTGGCCAAATTCATACATTTATATAATTTCTGCCTATTAGAATGGAATACGGGTAGTTAACTCTCGATTTACTTTATAATAGCCAATGAGTATAAAATTCAATAGTTCCGAATAAAGCAACAAGAATCCTGAAGAAATGAATTTTACTAATTTTAAAATAGAATACTAATTTGGAATAGGTCACTATACATTATTACTTAAAGAATCACTTTTTCAAAATTAAATCTAAACATGAACTTGGTAGCGATTTCATCTTTTCCAGAAATACATGCCACACATACAATTAAACATTCCATTATACTATACTATAAAATACAACGAAATCAAAATAATGTTAAAAAAATATTAACTTTACCGTTAAACATTCGAATATTTAAAAATTACATTCTTTAAAATGTTTGCGAACACAGACGATTCTTGCCTGTAAGGAAAACACAGCTGTTCTGACTCGATAAACGAACTCATTATGACTATTTATGCGCTCTTTTTATATGCAAATTCGTTTCCCATTCTCTTCGGATCACATCAAGGCTCTCGACTTTTTCCACAAAAACCGTCTGAATTATCTAGCTTATCTCATCCATTATTGGTTTTATAATTTGCCTGTTCAGCAGCTTCCCAACAAATCTACAAAGCTGGCATTTTTATACAAAATCAATCTATGTTATGAATTTAAGCACCTGCACGTATTGAGCGATGTTTATGAGATATCAGACAGTTGTAATACATATATATATATAAATATAATCTCTATAAATTTTAGTGGAAATTTACATTTAATGTAATTTAATGAAAAATTCATTTTAATACAATTAAGAGAAAATTTCAATATTACCACCTTTACTCAAAAATGTGTTCCTAATAAAGTAAATGCAGTGTAAAATATCTGTCACAGAAACATGATTTTGTAGTACCAGTGAAGTACCTGTAAACGTTTATAAAGTCAGACAAACCTTCAATATTTTCTGTCGGACATTGTTAACAAGCAAAAATTCCTATTTAGTCATGAACTAAACGTAGATTCAAACAAAACAGTAAAGAGGCGCGGTTATATTTCCTGTAGTTGTTGAAAGAGTGTAGTACTGGCCAAGATCCATCCTTCTTATAACTTTGTGTGCCTTGCCTCAGGTATGAACTCAAAACACATAATTAAAAATTGTCATGATTACGGAATGTGGGTAACATAAACCGCATTTTGAAATAACGATCAGTACTTATCAAAATGCACCGGCTTCCAAATTTCGTTCGGAAATGTATGTATCAAGCATCCGAACAATCTTTTATGGCCGTGAGCTAAAACAAATCATCTCCAACCCCCAAACAAATCATCGACTGACATCCAAAATTACCCTTCGCAGCAGAATCAAGAAATATGTACCAATGGAAACTCTCAATCTATACTACAAGTCATATATTCTTCCAACAATGGATTATTGTTTTGATGTTTGGGGAAACTGAAAAATCTGACAGGATTGATAAACTACAGTGTAGCGTTCTGCAAAGGTTGGGGTGGGGTACTTCCAAGGTATTAATTAAAATATTATGAAAGTTCCACCTGGCTCGTGAATTTAAATTTAGATTAAAGACCAAATAGGTATACGGCTCTGAGCCCCCAGTCAGCACTGCCAACGGTTAAATTATATACATATATATATATAACACGAAGATGAAATTCAACAATAACAATTTAATGAAGCCTATAAATTTAAATGTCACACAATCACTCGTCCTTTAAGTGATAGCCTATTTCATCTTATGATTTTCAGTGTGAGTTCTATTTTCCACCTGGCCTTTGGTTGTACTCATCTATTTATTCGATCCTCCCACTCCTCCTGGATTCTACCTCTCCCGACTTCTCTCCTCCCTTCACTTTCCTTCCGTCCTTTATCACGACTATTGGGACCGTTTTCACTGGTCTGTCCCCAAACTTCCTCTCTAGATTTCCCTCTTTCCTTCTCTTCCTTCCGTCTATAACGGAGACACTGGGACCACTCACTAGTCTGTCCCTCGACGCTTCCTCTCCCGACTTCTCTCCTCCCTTCACTTTCCTTCCGTCCTTTATCACGACTATTGGGACCACTTTCACTGGTCTGTCCCCAAACTTCCTCTCCAGATTTCCCTCTTTCCTTCTCTCCCTTCCGTCTATAACGGAGACACTGGGACCACTCACTAGTCTGTCCCTCGAAGCTTCCTTTTTAGAAGCTACACTTAGAATTCTGTTCCTAAGGTTTATCCGGCCAATTAACGTATGGCCGCCGGAGTTCCAATTCACGGTGCGTTCTGTAACGACTATGGCAACTAACGCTCGATGGCCGGGTTAAAGATATATATTTTAGAATAAATCAGGGTCCCACCCCTATCTCGATTCTGATTGGGTAGCGCTGGGACCCTATCCACTCGACTTATTCAATCTGGCGGTCCGTCAGCGTATCCAGAAGATAAGGCACGCCCACTCCTTCTGGCAGCTTCTTTGATTTACAAAACATCCTTCCAGCCCAAGGTGCTAATTACACTTCTGACGAGCCTTGGTCAGTTTCCTCTCTTAACTATGGCAAACTTACGTAAGGGATGGTGTTAGCCTGCGGTCATGTGTAACAATAAATAGTGGCTTGTCCGACTTACTTGATAACACATGGTTCTAATTTAATTTTGGGTCGGGCAACGCCACATCCAGAAACGTGCAGCACGTGTAATTTTAGATGCATCTGTTGATCATCCCTCAAAATCATTATTTACAGAACTCAAATGGTTCACAATATATGACAAGATATATTTTCACAAGTCAGTTCTTTTATATGACTGTCTACATGGAACTGCACCAGAGTATTTTCAGGACTTATTCAGGCCTTTTTCAACACAATACCAGTTGCGATCAATATCACATGGAAACCTTCTAATATCAAAACCAAGAATAGAGCAATTTAAAAAGAGTTTTCAATACTTTGGTACAGTTTTGTGGAATAAGCTTCCACTACATGTAAATTCGGCTGAAAATATAGGAGTATTTAAGAAGAGATATCATAAGCATTCATGTGTTTCTAATAGATAATGGAATTTAGTATTTTAATACTAAACATGTTAAAATAAACATTGAGTATTGCTATCTTCATATAATGTGCATTGATATACTCTCCTTAAGAGGGCCTCAAGGGAGATAAGAATTGACTAATGAGTCACACTCTATACAAAAACATTATTATTATTATTATTATTATTATTATTATTATTATTATAAAAACAACAAATAAATATCGCTGTAAGTGCTACTTAAGCCTTACATTTGTAAAGGTTAGGTGACAGCAAATCCACTTGAAGTTGTTACTGTGGACTTAGGAAAACAGTGGTTGATGTTCAATGATCCTGTATAATAATGTGCTTCCTTGGAAATATGCTCAGTCGCAATAGTATAACAATAGTTCTCCTTTACCTCGTATGGGAAAGCTAAATATATATTTTTTATCACGTATTACTACTACTACTAGTACTACTACTACTAGTAGTAGTAGTAGTAGTACTACTACTACTACTACTACTACTACTACTACTACTACTACTAAGATCATTCATTTATCTGCAACATCGTATAACTTAAAGATTCTAAAACGGATGGAAATATTCATGTGAAATACATACCTGTGTTTTGTGGATCCTCTTACACACAGACAGACACAGACACATACCACCACCAACAACAACAACCACACT
The DNA here is from genome assembly GCA_029339505.1 of Unio delphinus. NCBI lineage: Eukaryota > Metazoa > Mollusca > Bivalvia > Unionida > Unionidae > Unio > Unio delphinus. The sequence continues at coordinate 18,974 of JAQISU010000378.1, forward strand.
CAGACACACAGACACGTGCGTGCGCGCATCGGTCAGATGTTAGCTGTGTCAGTCAGTTAATGCTTAGACGGCGATTGATGTACACATACGGAATCAAAATATTTTCTAGTCTTTATGGTGTAATAAATAAAGTAAACTACGACATCTTTCTACAAATATATTACAGGTCTGATGGGCAATAAAGAAGTGGCATGTTGTTGAATTACATCTTGAATATTGAATAATATTTAGTCAATTTTATATCTTTCTTAAAATCCGAAACACATTACACGATACTGAGTTAAGAATGTTAAAAATGTATTACCAGCATGGAGATGACGTGTAGTCAAAACAACAGCCGTAGTCACAGGACTCAAATGTAGTGTAGCTATAGCCGTAATATGATGTTGTCTTGTAGCAAAGGGCGGCATCCACAGGATTATACAGAGATCCTGAAATTATTAATTAATTTCAATCGGAACATCACAGGTCTTTTGCACAATAAATCTGAGAGGAAAAGATTGAATGGTGTTAGATTGTCATTTATTGATTCCTACAAGAAATATCAAGATATAACAATAAATACAAGATTAATAAATACATAAGTAATAGTGCTAGTAATGGTGGTTATCATGTGAGGATCTAATTTGTTTATGAATTTAAAGCCCGAGGCTAAGGCTATTGGCTAATGAGACAATCGTTGACTGTCTACTGTAACTCTGAATTCTATCTTTCAATATGAAAATAAATCATAAGATCCAATTACATTCATTGCAGCATATTTCAACACACGGATTACATATCTGACATTATGATTTATGCATTAATATCTGCGAAATGTGAAACGTGTAAACTTTCAACAAATGGAGAAAGAGAATGACAGTACATGTGACGAATGAATTCCAGATTTATTGTGCTCATGTACGAATAACCTGTAACAGTGTAAATGTCATAACAGTCTTGATGTATCACAATAATATAATCCCAAATATCCCTAAATAAATTCACAATCATTTCAAAATAGTGATTTCGTTATAGAGTTAAATAGTACTTTGTAATTCCAATACATAACTGAAAAAAATAAATTATCTCAAATTAAATACGAACACAAATGGAGTTCAAATAGGAATAAGTAATTCTGATATAAACAACCACAATAACAAATATGAATCACAATGGGAGGACCAGGATGAGGGTCATCTTAATTGAACTTTCCAAAAAGAGCTCGTAACATTATTAGTTTCTGGAATGTTCTGTAAGAAAATTTTAAGGCTGTATCTAGAATTCAAAACAAAATAAACATCCTTACTTTTAATAATAGTGTTAATATATAATATACAAACAAACTCAAACAAAAATAGCCTTGTAATGGTGTTTACAAAACTTATATCAATCAGGTAGTCCGAAACTCTACTCCTCAATAATGGACAAAGATCAATTACACAATACAAATTAAATGTATATGGCAAACTTGGAATATTCGAGTATTAAAAGTTAATGAAGATTTCCATAAGTGTTTGGAAGCAAATTTCAAAACCCTTCCTTTTTGTAACTTATTGATTGATAGTGAATATATAAATGAAGAAACTTACTTTATGCACTCTACAACCAGACTTAACTAGATCTAATTATTCGAGATGCATGAGAAATTAAAACAAGATCCGTGGTATAATGTATCAATTTACTTTTACATTTTCATAGCATGACCATATTAAACCTTTTTTGCTTGTTTTCATTTCTCTGTTTTTTTATGGACTACTTCATACACCGTATAAATGGAATGGAAATGACGGCAAGGCGACAAAAAGATAACATATGGTTGTTTCTTTAAATTTGTATGGATCATTTTATACATACATTTTATGAATATATTATTAAAAACTTTCATAACTTATAGTTCAGGGCGTATATTGAGTACCCTTCGGTCCAATTTATTTTATTTTATTTTGTTTCGTTTTGTTTAGCCTGGAACTGTGGTAGATGTTTCGTGATTTGTTTCTTCAGTTCCACAAGCGTGTTTTCGTGTGCAAGTGTTGTATGTTGAGGCAAAACAGTATATAATAATCGAATATTCCAAGTTTGCCATGTACATTTAATTTGTATTGTGTAATTGATCCAACTTTGGTCCATGCTAAATACATACATCGCAAAGTATAACATCACTTTCAAATAATTAGAATGTATACAAGGATGTATAACAAGCGAACGATTTAAAGAATTTACCTCACACACACACACACACACACACACACACACACACACATACACACACACACATACATACATACATACATACATACATACATACATACATACACACACACACACCTACCTACCTACCTACCTACCTACCTACCTACCTACCTACCTACCTACCTACCTACCTACATACATACATACATACATACATACATACATACATACATACATACATACATACATACATACATACATACAGAGACAGGCAGGCAGAAAGCCTAACTATAGGGAAATAAAGATATTTGTATATCTGGATTAAATGAATTCATCAAAGGAAACTAATAAATGTCGTGTTTTTCCATATAGGAGTTGAAGAAAAATAATGTTAATATTAGCTAAATTATCTTCCTTCCCCTTACAAATCTGTAACGGGCTATGTATATTTTTTTAAGTAGCCAAGACATCCAGGTTTTTGCCACACTGAATTGGTTTCGCTCCAAACAAATTTCGTCCATCCTAAAACAGCCAATGTAAGACGATGGGTACTACTTAAACGTTGAACAAAATCTCAGTAAAAAGACTGAGTACATAATTGAGTGAAAGCCTGTTCTTTATGCCCATGTTTAAAAAGCCCAGCTGCATCGAATTCGAAAAATGCAGTAAAAACGAATAAACTGTTAAGTCAGCAATGTAATCAACGCGCTACAGCTTGCCGTAGGTTGTATTCGAAGTGCCTCTGAGAGAGAGAGAGAGAGAGAGAGAGAGAGAGAGAGAGAGAGAGAGAGAGAGAGAGAGAGAGAGAGAGAGAGAGAATTTATGGTCTAATGATGTGATTGGAGAACGCAGACTCTTACACCATTCAAAGAGGATCAGACACCACTTAAAGCAAACTGATTAATAATACCGTTCATCACTCACTTACCTATGATGATGCAAATACATGCGGCCATGAATTTCATTGCCATTTTCTCCAAAATAGTCCTAGTCATGTAAAAAGTTCCTTATTTTGTCTTAAGCCCTCGACGCAACACTAAACTAAATTGATCTCGTTACACCGATATCTCTTCCAAGAATAAAGCTATCTTTGTCTCTCCGGAATATAAATCACACTGATAAAGGTAATCTAGGTAAATAATGGTAAAGACAATCCGACACGGCACGATAAACATAACAGTAGATTACTTCAGAATTTGTTGCTTGTATCTTGTATACAAAATACGGACAGGAATGACACTCAAAATATAGTTATCAGTCATCTATTAATAAGATATCATCGTCACTTCTAAAGACGGCTGAAAAATCATATGCTAGTATCATTTTTCGTAAGTCTTCGGTACGACTCGGTCGGGCATCGAACCTGCAACCTCCCATATTTGAGGCGGCCGCTCTAACGACATAGGCCATTGGATCGTCTGCATGTCAGCAGTGATTGCTTATATAATTTCAGACCTCTAACTAATTTGACATATAACTTAATTCTAACATAATAAAACTAATATTAAACGGATACCGAATTTGCACTTTCAAACTCAAAACACTTCAAACAACAATTATAAGTCACAATTAATTTACCGTGCGCAAATGCCAAAAGTAACAAGCAAAACTAAACGTTATCTTAACACAAGAAAGTTTCACTTCAAACCGGGAAATATTCCTCATAGCAAGTTTCGTAATTTGGATGTCCATATTTCATTGTATAACACTGTATTCAAGACTTTCTGATGAAAAGTACCTTATTATCACACAGAGATAAAGTTCAAACCCTAGTATTGTAAAAGAGTGAGTTTCTATGTAAAATGAGCAAATAAGACGACCAAGGATTCAAACGTTCACGTGCATCCTAAACAAATTCGTTACTGTTCAATGCTACACAAATGTTATCGATCTATTGATGTTCGATATTTCTTTGCATAATTCATGGAGCAAATGATAAACAATGATTAACAGGTAAAATGTCTTTTTTTTGTCAAACAAAATGTAGCTGACAAAATATTTGCACAAACACCATTTATTCGGAGATGTAGGTCTCTTTGTATAATTCCTAACTGCAACAAAATATAATACAATTCACCATTTTAATGTGAAGTTTAAATGTGTAACTACGAGATTTTTAAGGGTTCTGGGTGGCAAAGATAGCCTGCCAGTAGCTTCCCTTTCGTCAATTGATCTTACGCAGGTTTTCCCGGACTCTTTCTCGGCTTGTTATACTGACCGAAATGCATAGCCTATCGGGTGCTGAAAAATGGAGTTAAAGACAGACCAACAACGAAATGTGGTAGCTCAATCTCAGTGATGGAACAAGGGATATAACCAATCTGATGAAGTTAATACCTTGACTCTGTGTGTGTGTGTGTGTGTGTGATTCTAAACGTAGCTTTAACAATCTTTCAGTCATATCGCTACGATATCTGAAATGGGACAGTTTATAGTGATGCCTAGCACAGGGGCATCTTGCCGCAGAATGTTTCATGATGTCCCACCCAGTTACATTATCCTGATACCCGGACGACAAGTCCTAACACTAAACTCTTAATGATGTGCTGTTAACAGGCAGCTGTTAGTACCATATTATAAAAGTCGGCCTGGGTTTGAACCCGCGACCTCATCCCTCCGAGACATATGCTCTAACCACTATGCTACCGGAGCTTGACAGAGAGAGTTGTAAATGAAACGTTAATGTATTAAAAAGCACACGAAAGCATAACATATGATAACTGTAAACTTCTGAAATGAGGGCCATGTCAAAAATAATGTGAATGTACTTATATTATAAGGAAGGTAATGTCAGACACACTACTGGAACACTTCTGTGATAAAGATATCATACTGGCCCTGTTCGGATGAAACACTTACAAGCACTTACAACCATGCATTCCTTATTTTATAGTTCAACTGGCATACAGTCATTCAAAATATCTTCATGAGTAATATAAAGATATTCAGTGAATGTCTTCTGTGGGCTTCGCACCCCGTTCATCTAAAGCCACGCAGACTACACCTTATGCGTTTGCTTTGAGTGTGAAAGAGTTCTTGTTTTAACTCAAAATCTGTTACACGAACAAGGGTGTTATATTTGAATATTAATCGAGATTTCCCTGTTCCTGGCCGAGTCATTGTTGCGCATCGATTAGAATCCACTGTGCATATGTACACGTAGCCTACACTTTTTCAATCATATTGATACGATTTCTTCTTAACGTGACGTCAAGCACTGGGGCATCATGTGGCAGGCATGTAGCATGATGACCCACCTAGTCACATTATTTTGACACCAGGCCGACCAGTCCTAACTCTAATCTCTTAATCCTGAGCGCCAAGCGAGGCAGCTGTTAGTACCATTTTTGTATGTCTATGGTATGATTCGGCATGGGAAAGAACCCACGACCTACCGCTTACGAGGCGGACGCTCTAACCACTAGTGTCACGGAATTGTATAAACCCTTTTATTTATTAAATACATGTACTCGACTTTGCATTTTAGAACAACTATACCTGAGGGTGATTCATATATATTGTGTTGTATTTCTAAATAATGAGTTTGATCCATCTTATGCCGCACGTGCGAAGTGCTTTTGATGGGAAGAACCGAATGCTTCCAGTGCACAAACAATATTTGCGCATAAATACCTCACCGTAGGTAAGGCTCTTTACATTTTGGAACGTTTTGTCAATCAGCGGTCTATATTAAGAACTTCCACATCTTCCGCTGTAGTGGTATGAAAGTTTATTAATTTCGTGATTTCAAGATATAACTGTTGTACTACCACGTCCATTTCTTTAAGTTTGCTATAAGGCTTTGGTTTACGCAGTATAATGCACATATTTATATTCATGTTTGCGACTTAGCAAGGCGTTTATATTAGTAATATTACATTTTAAGAAATCTTTATTTCAATAGGGGTCTTATCGAGCAGGGTTAGGTACTTGTTGTACCTTGTTGTTTTGTAATTATTGTGCCGGTAATATAATCTGTATAACTTAACGTGTACAACGTTTTTACGTTTGTATGTCTGTGTCATGTATAACACAATGTATTGGATATGTTTCAGCTGTGTTGTGTTGAGCTGTTTGGGGTGTGAAGAGCTGTGTTGTGTAGAGCTGTCCGGAGTGTATAGAGCTGTCCAGAGTATCCAGAACTGTGATCGACGTGGTGCAAGCTGCAACCACAGGAATTAACTGTAGCAGCTGACCTGTAACAATGTTAGAGCTTAAATAAAGTGTGATGATGACAGAGTGTATCTCCTTACATATAATCTATTATTATCCGTGGGCCTATTAGCTTTTGTCTTCTTCTAAAAACTCATTGTATCTTTCTGGACTGTAAAGATAAGTAGTTAATACGTCGCTTTTTGTTTTCATAATCTCACTATCTTGGATGAATTCATTTTACTTCATTATTAAACTTCAACATTGTGTGCTAGCTGAGTGAACTGTTAAGATATTTTTTATTATAAAATCACTGTGAATCATTCACCTTTTGTATTTGTACTTTGTGAAGTAATTTATTTGTAGTTTTCATTATTACATTTGTGCGTTCTTCTGTCCATTATTTGGATTCAAATACACGCACATATTCATAATTAATTATTCATTCAAGTCATTCATTATTAAACATTATATCTATATCATCGTCAACCGTGTTCTATTGTGAATCCGGAAAACTCACCCGGTTATCTTGTTACAACTAGGCCACCAGAACGAGGTTGGATAAAGGTGTAAATGATGTAATTTGCAACATGTGGCTAGTTTCGTCACATTCACGTAACCCGGATATTCATTTTCTTTTGAACAGATTTCAGATTGATAACGAAACTGATTAAGTTAGTTTAAAAGATACAATTTCCTCAGGTGATTTTACCAACTGTCATAAGATGACTACATTAACTTTAAAAGACATTTCATAGAGATAAATATTAAATTTGATTAATTGGTATCAGAGTGCAATTATTTTCTTTAGCAACAACTTTCAGATTGTGTTTCTGTCTGTTTTATTGATGTTGTAAAATCACGATTCTACTCTTCATAAATTGGTTTGTATAATTCTACAGCATGTGTATACATGGGTACATACATACAAACATATTGAGGAACGTACAGATTTCAAACGTTTTCTCAACTTGGCTGTTGCTCTACTCACCTAGATCATTTTCTATCAGTTTTAAAGTAGTACATGAGCACATGAATTCAGCCAGGAAACATTCTCCTCGTGGATTAACCACCATCCCCTATCCTTTCATGCATTATTTGAAATCAATTTAAATATACTTATAGACAAATATAAGATACGTTGACAAGCACTGTGTTTTAATATTTACTTTTTGTAAAGATTTGCTATTTCGATTATATCATGCGGATTGACAAATATGTGGACAGGATATGGATGTAATTCAATATTTTACGAAGATTTTTTTTTTTTTACAGGAATATGCAAAGCACAATGAAGCATGTTTATAACTTCGTCAAGCGCAGCGAAGTTATGATTGCACGCAGATAGTTATATTTGTTTGGAACACAGTTACTTATAACATTAATGGTAACGCATAACTGATGACCTAATCTAGCTATCGACGGTTGCTCTCTCTCTCTCTCTCTCTCTCTCTCTCACTCTCTCTCTCTCTCTCTCTCATTATATAATGGACCTGATACATAAATATAACATTCGGAAGCCACCTTTTTAAGCCATTATATATTCTGAGACATTCCAAATTTGTATTACGATAAACAAATGAAAACTTAAACCAATGTTTCAGTAGATTGTTTTCTATCTAAATACAAATTCAATTATGTAGAATAATATACACACTTTCGACACCAAAATATTGAGACAGGTTTTTCAAAGTTTTTCATGGATACATTGTAAGTAGTTCTTGTTCTTTTTTTAATCACAACAAACACTCAAGAAAAGCTTATCTCATTGTCATGATTTTCTTTCCGAACTTAAACTCGTGACGCCTCTCTTGAAGTTTACCGAAGCCTAATTTGCAAGTTACAGATAAGCCCTTCAAACCTCACCTCCTACAAACAAATCTTCGAAGCACCAAATACGAAATGTAAATACACAAGCTTGGACAAAACATGGATAAACATTTTGAAGAATGCAAACAATATTAATAGAAAATTAGGGAGCTGTGAATAAAACCTTGAATGCATCGCACCTGTTGCGATTTCGTAAAGAAACCAAATATACATTATATATGGTTCCAAAAGCGTGATAAATGACATTCGTATTGCGATGATGTAAACATGACCTCATGTTACCATTCATGATTTATATACAATGGATTTGATTAAAACAAAACATTCAAACTCCTCCATACCCACCCACCTCTAACTCAGAACAAAGACGGTAAGTGGCTAGAGCCTTTTAGTCACCCACACACATCCCTAACTCAGAAAACAGACCGTAAGTGGCTAAAGCCCTTTTAGTCACACACACACCAAACTCAGAAAATAGACGGTAAGTGGTTAAAGTCATTTTTAGCAAACATAGCAGATATATAACTTTTTAAATCCCAACATTAACGTATTTTTCAATTGCTTCGTGTGCTATCTTCTTTACATAATCTAAAAAGTTGTAGCAATTTGAACAATATTCATTGTTTCAAAATCATATGATTAAAATTTAGTTGCATGGGTCATTTGAGCTAAATACATTCGTGATTGTCATTCGCAAAATGATTCATACATTCGTCAAATGTATTACAATTAAAAACAATGAAAGACATCGCTTATAACAATGGATAATATAGGGCAGAATGATAATCCGATACTTTTAGTCAAATGAATTACAATTAAATATAATGAAAGATATCGCTGACAAATTATTTGAATCTAGTACACATGTTATAGATACTTGCGTTAATTTTTAACGGCACCACGAACCCTCAAAATTACATTTATTATTCTAATAACTCAAGAAATGAGTCAAGCGACATATATACGTCTCTATGAATGCTGGTGGAGGTATGGAGTGTGGTGTGGTGCGGTGATCTAGGTCAGTGAATTTCCCATGCATGGAATAAGAAGCGTGCCACCAGAAAATCATTTCCAACAAATTCTTATCTTACATTTAAATCACTTGGGTATGAGATCATGGAGAAAAGGATTAGTGAGGTAATCAGAATGATATTTAATGGCTTTCACGGCGGTGTTTTCTAATCGGGAGAAAAGTGTCTAATGGTTTGAGCAGCAGGGAGGGTGAACAGACCACTAACCTCTTATAGCAGTCCATTTATGAAAATAAAACTTCCTACAAAAATGAAAACACCTGGTTGCACTAAACCGAGGCCTCTGCAGAATTACAGCATTTCTTTCTTTTTTCTATTGACGCATCAAGCATGCCAAATTTGTATGCATTAACATTTTCTGACGCGGGACATTCACTGTTGGTCTTCACTCTCCCTGTTGCTGTAACAACGCAACTAAGTGTAAAATTTTAATCAGTATTAAATCAATAATAATGAGCGATTCCACGTTAACCATGGAATCTCATACAGTTAAACGAGCTCGACATTGACTAGATACAATTATAAAACATGTACCGGTTCGTGATTCTGTCAGGCGACAACTAGAAACGCGTCAGGAGTCTCAAGTGGAATTTACAGATGGTACAGAACTGTTATTTAAACCAATAAAAGTGTTACGGCACCTGAAGCAGCACAAAAAGCTCTTGAGGAACTTCATGCTGATAGTGTTGACTGTCTTCAAGCAACTTGACCACTACCCCGGCAACCTCCTCCACCACAACCCGAAAATCAGCCACAGTCAAATGGTTGAACTAACATAATAAATAAATTTTTCATCGGAAGGTATTGCGGCTATTAAGAAACCAGACCAATTACTTGATATTGTCACGCATGGATATCGTTACAGAGATTGGTCTGTGAAACACCAATATGTTAAACCTCTGCATCTTTCCTGATATTCAGCAGATCAAATTTGAGTAACATATTATTCATTTTAACATATTTAACCAGATAGTGGTGAATATATTTAACGAGCAAGACACAAAAGGTAACAAAAAGAGGAAGGAATAACACAACTTGAAAAAGCAAGAGCAGAAAAGAAAATAACTTTACGAACAGGGAAGAGAAAAACTGACAAGCCCTCAAGAGATTAGGCAATAATGGTATGATACAACGCCTGGACTATGTGCAACTCCAAGTGGTAATGCTACTCGAGGAAGACTCCTTTCTCCAAAAACAGCCTTGCTGATGCTGATAGACTAGAAATTCTGAGTGGCGGAAGACAAGCCGGAAATAATTTCCCAGAAAACAATAATGAAGCAGTTCTATTGTCGGAAATTATTTACAGACGGTATCATGGACATTAATGTTTATCGGTTTCAGATTGATGAAATCGTCGATGAATACCGCGGTGATTGATGCAATGATATGCGTGACAAGAACATAAGATGATCATACACAATGCTAAACGTGAAAACTTTACGATTTTCAACTATAAAGTGATATATATATATATATATATATATATATATATATATATATATATATATATATATATATATATATATATATATATGTGTGTGTGTGTGTGTGTGTGTGTGTGTGTGTGTGTGTGTGTGTGTACTCGGTGATGTTATTCGGAGTTTTTTCCGATGGATATCCACAAAAGCAATGCCGATTGAAAAGCTACTGGGAATGAAAACGTTGTTCGTCATTAAGGTATATGAATTATTGATGATGTTGTTCGTTAAACATTCTCAGCAATCAAGGAAAGACTAGCAGAATTAATAGGACACAAAGCGCAGCCAGTAAGACTAGTAACCACCAACGAAGTGCATACAAATCTTAGTAAAAATTAAATCAATCTGCAAATCAAAGACACTCAAAATCGGGTGGTGTATCCTACTACTGGTAGAATCAGGAAAAAGACGACGTATAACTGCTAGTCTAATAACAGGAAGTCGTTTTCATGTTACACAATATCAATTTTAATGTTCAAGCGTGTATCTGATCCCGCGTTTGACATAGATGCGTGAGACATCAAAGATAAATCGGTACGTGATTATCAGTAGTATTCGAATCATTCACGAGAGGTAAGTCACCTTGGGCGAATTTAACTTTCAGTTAGCGTAAAAGCAGATATTTCTTACCTACTGAAGCATTTATTGAAGTATCATTCAAAAATAGATATTCAAGTTTGTTTTGTTAATAATAGTATCATGGCGTTGTTCAACAGTGCCATGTATAACATCGACAGAATAAATATTGAATCCTGCCTGGAAAAAATCGACGTTATAAAGACAATATTGGGTCTAGCATGATATTCCGATGATTATTCAAGATCAGCTGGTCCATCAATGATAATTTATACTGTTGACTACTCTAATAACAGACAACTTATTATAATATAAGACCATGAACAAGATTCGTCGACAACGCTGACGCTGATGCGTGGCCGGTGGTTCATGGTGATAACACAAAATTCAACTTAAGATTAGCAGCATCCCAATCAATGCTGAAAGATGTTAATAGAAGCTTTTCATGTGCGTTTCACTGTCATATATTTAGGGATTTGGCTGAAATGTCTGTAAAGTTATTATTTAAGTAAAGTATACAGATGTACTTGTAAGAAAGGCAACCGACTATAATGCACTCTGATGCCCCATCGGCGATGCAGACAATGTAATACTGTCAAAACTTTCATTGTGGATGCCAACAATGATACAGTCTTTGACCTAAGAACGTTACTCCCTTTTATGGACTCGGGTGGTAAATCAACATTACCATGGATGACGATGACCACATATAGTGTTGAACGTACTATTAAAGTTTTTTACATGGCAGATAGCATTACAGCAAAGTGTCTATGTTCCGCGACATATATTCACTGCTTTCCAAGATACTCCTAGAGTAAGCTCGTAATTACATAGCACACTGATGTTCGACAATCTTGGTGTTACTGAAGTTTCACTGAGAATAAATGGATATCAAGAACCATCGGAGAGCGTGTATTTAAACTTTGAGAATAATCATCTTGTATGTGCATATCATCGTTTGACATTCGTGGGACGTGATCAAACTATTTATTCTGGTCTACAAATACCACAACTAGATTTTACAGCGCTTTATCCGATGTATTTGTGTTCGCTAGAACATGGATTTATTTCGATACTATGTTGTTTGTACACCTTTTTGAGCTCGTGTAGCAAGATGAGATATTGCTAATTGTACAGCAATCGTTGTTATACTCTTAGACAAAACAGTGCTGCTTGAAGGTGTTGGTGGACTAATGAGAATTCTTGATGCCCCAGTGGAAAACATCTAATTGGATCACATGCGATCCCGCGTTGCACGATCAGTATCCTTACGTTAATGTTATTCTGACCAGGAGACAGATTTAAAGGATTAAATCAGCATAAACAAGAATTATGGAATAAAAATCTCGCTGACATCAGCTGCTTTACAAGGCCGAAATAAATTATCCCTGACAAACGTCAACTCAAGCAATTCAATGACACCAATGTATCTTCGTGGGCCTGTTCTCTTCATTAGAGACACTCAGTCGCACTCATGTGTCATAGATCATCACCCAGTGTCTCACTAATTGTACGCTGATGACACCCAAATATACAAGTCTAGCCACCTACTGACGTTGATGCTGCCATCCAAGAAGTAGAGCGGTGCATTTTTTATATGAAATCATGGATAACGTGTAAGTCTGCAGTTGAATGATGATAAAACTGAGGCCATTCTGATCACAACACAAATACTTTCTGATTCATTCACATCCTTTACCTTAAGCAATAAATATCAGCAACACCAACATTAAATACACACAGCCAGTATGAAACCTAGGTGTTGCTCTAGACAGTACTCTCACATTGCACCAGCATGTCATGAATATATATGTAAAGCAGCATATATTGAGCTGAGACGCACCAACTCCATTCGCAAACATCTTTCAGTTGATGCCAGTAAAACATTTGTGTGTTTATTAGTACTTTTAAGATTAGACTATTGTAACTCAAGTCTGGTTCTATTCAATATCTACTCGAGAAAGTTAAAAAAAAAGTTCACAACCCAGCTGCTTGGATCATCCTGAGAGTACCACGATCAGAGCACACCTCCCCGCTGTTATGCACCCTACATTGGATATCCATTCGATCCAGAATCAAATACAAAATTTGTTCTCTGTGCTAAGTTTCAGTGACGGACTCAACTGCAACATAACTATCTGACCTCGCCCATGTGTACACAACAGCTTGGTGCTTATGTTTCTTTTCTGACAATCGTACACTCATTATTCCCACTATGAAAACGAAGTCGTATGGACAACGTTCCGTTGCATACCAGGACCAACAACGGGGAACGAATTGTCCATTGAAATTAGAGACAAATACGCAATGATCCCTTTCAAGAGTGCTCTTAAAACTCGCCTTTTTCGACTGCATGAACAAATTTAAAATCTTCTTGTTCTCTACCTTCATTATTTTTATCATTGTTTATTTTTTTTATTTCATGGTGTTTGTTTTTGTTTTTTGTCTTTTGTACTCATATCATTATAGATGTTGTCAAGCGCACAGAGCTTCTAAAGATTAGGCGCAATAACAAATCATCATCATTATTATTATCATTAATTCTATTATCTTATGACTAGGGAATGAATCGTACGTTTGTCTATAATGTGAAAATCAATATGATGCGTTTTAACCATTTTGATTCGAGTACGTTTAAAGGGAAAACTATGTACAAACCTTGAGTACATTAACTATAATTAATAAATAAGGTACGAATCGCCAAGAATTGTATTTGAAATTTTATTATATATTTCATATGACCAATGCAAGAAAGGTACTGTTATGTAATCTAATTAAAGTTTAGCAAGAGGACAAAATATAAAGAATGCAGGCGTTGGTCGAGGGTGGCGGGGACGGGGAAAAAGAAGGACTCCACCAAAAGCAAATGGTTTATTATTTTGTACTTCCAGGATTATATCTCGGGTAAAATATTTTCCACAGAGAAAGCCTAAATAAATGCCACTCAAAACACTAGATACACATTTGCTATCTGGCTGAGTAGATTCTCAATCCGTTTGAGAAAAAAAAACAGTTATTAATTTCTATTTTTCCAAAAACTCAATACGCATACATGTACCATATGCATTATCATATTTAAACTTTTCTATAGGTCCTGTCATGTGTAAGTGAATACATCACTAATATAGTCAAATAATAGACAGTTATGTTCACTTATCTTTTTATTGCTTCGAATATGCTTCACTATTCATAATAAATAATAAGTATTAATTATAATTAATAATAATTAATATGTAATATAATAATAATAATTAGTTTCTCATCAGCTAGGATGTAACATTATATGCAGTCTTCGAAATCACCAAGAAAGTACATTGCAACCGTTTATAAAGGAATGTTAGTAGGCATGCCCATATAATCAGTCTATTGAGCTAAGAACTGTAATAGTTCATCAATAAATGGTAAGGTTGTATTTTATTTTTCTATTGGAAAAATGCCGAGAAACATTGAGGATTAAAGCAGTTAGTCCAAGATCACTTCAAGGATGAGCAAAATGAAAATCAAAATATTTAAACTCTACGTGTGAATGTGGCATCAGGTCGTTGTTTCCTCTATTTTCAAGTACCTGAAAACAACAACTGTTGTTAACTGGCTCCTTCAACAGTAGGATACATAAGTTTCCTTGAATCACACTAAGTACCATACATTCGTGAGACTAAATTCAGGCTCATATAGTTCCCCTTCATTTACATTGGTATGGTTGTTATCAAAGGCAATCTTAAGCCTTAGATCGGTAATTTATGCCACGTACATCATACCAGGAACCACAGTCTAATATACATAAGTATTCCAATATGAAATTTCTTATCTCTTATAAGTAAGAATATTCTGAGAATTGAAATGCACAATTTAACGAAACAAGTTCATGGTATCAGACGGTCCCTTTAGTACGGTCCGGTATGAATGACGCCTGTATGAAATAAATGTTTACATTTATTATACTTGGAAAATACCATCCCGATGCAAATGTTCTAAAATAAAAGAAATCATCAATGAATTCTGCAAAATCTATAAACGGTGACGTAAGTTAGAAATGACATACATGTTTTGTTTGTTTAAATCCTTTGATAACAGACAGTATTTGAAGTAAGAAAGGATATAATAGTAAAAGACAGTGCCTTCTTATTTGGGGTTACTTGCAGAGACTTTCCATATGTTCAGATATGAGATCGACTTTCAGTCCGATGCCTAATCCAAAAGCATCTGAACAGTGTTGTCACAGTCGAGAATGTCCAGTAACTGAATACATATCCAGCCATCATGCATTTGTTTTGGCCAATGCAATTCTATGGAATTTATTCTGCTAATTGTACTTGTGATTTCTCACTCTATAGGAAATAATTTGCAAAGTAAAACGGAAACATGAGTGTCTATTTCAAAGGATGAAGAAAAAAGTTGTCCAACACAGTTTTTGAGTATGGTACGAAAATGTTAAATAAATTATAGTCTACGCACAACTGACACATCAAATACAAGAATGTTAACAATTATTTGAAGAAGTATAACTCAATATAAATATATTTTCACTCTATTGCTAGGCAGATGCAAACTGAAAATGTACAATGAAACTCATGCGGAATATGGTCAAAATAGCATTATATCACACCCAACCCCGTTTATAGCAAATGCTCTCTTATATCCAAATTGTATTCATTTAAACATACAACGATGACAAAGTACATAATTCTATTTGAAACTGGGGTTTCCAGCATCTATACGACACTCACAAAGTATGTCCTACCATTATCACACTAATATAAGATCTATATATATAAGAAATTATAATGGAGAGAGAGAGAGAGATCATGTACAAACTAATTTGTTTGCTATAGATGCCAGCAATAATCTCAGTCAAAGGCAGTGAAGATTTTTGAGTGATAGAAGACGATTACCAGAAGATAACACGTAATGTTTGTTGAAAAGTTTTATAACTTTCCTATAAAATTGGATGTTTAAATCATAAAAAATTTCTATGTTATACTGTCTATTACACGTATTCTCTTATCTAAATAAAAAGTTTATTCAAAATAAATCTCAAATCTGTGACTTAAGAATTAAATTCAATCGCATTTCTACTATTCAAAATCTCAAATGTTTGACTGATTAGAGGATATTAATTTAACCTAAGTTTATTCAAAATAAATTTCGAATCTGTGACTTAAGAATTAAATTCAACGGCATTTCTACTATTCAAAATCTCAAATGTTTGACTGATTAGATGATATTAATTTAACCTTAGTTTATTCAAAATAAATCTCAAATCTGTGACTTAAGAATTAAATTCAACGGCATTTCTACTATTCAAAATCTCAAATGTTTGACTGATTTAAACACGAAAGAGGATATTAATTTAACCTTAGTTTATTCAACTGAACGTTTGCACCATTATTTTCATTTATTTTCACCTTTCACCTATATGATTTTCTTCACAGTACTCTTTCGAGACTACACCTTAATGTCGTGGATTTGTATTTGTAAGAGTTACCTATCAGTAAGAACTCGGTACCTTAGAGTCATGTAGATGCAACCACACAAAGAGACATGATTATTACATTTCAAGCTAAGAACATTTTTAAAAATGAAATATTTAAACTCAATATTTCCAAGAAGATGCAAAACAAAATGTTCCATAAACTGTCACATAGTATCCTTCAGAAACCGGAAATCATTACATTCATTATCCTATTTCTTCTGGTTGTCAGCTGGTGCTAGTGATCCTTCAACGTACATGGGCGGAGGCAATGGTTCCGCAATCGATGGATTTATGGAGGTGGATGGCATTTGTATCCCTGATGGTGCTGGATATGGAGGATATGCGGGATAAGCAGTAACTGGAGCTGTTAAAGATTGCGAACATATATATATATATATATATATATATATATATATATATATATATATATATATATATATATATATATATATAGAAACGATGCAGTAAAGATTCGATTCAAGGACTATACCTTTAGTCCTGCTTTACACAATGACTAAATCTTGTTCTTTGTCTTTCATTCACAATTTGAAGTGTACAAGAAACAAAATGCAGACATATCCGAGAAGAGAACATCAAATACATGGTAAAGCAGAACGTAAGTTTGTTAATTATATAATTAATTAGGTTTACATCCAGCTGAATAGATTCTTAGTTTTATAATCATTGATTCATTATTTTTCTGCCAATGTTTATTACTGCCGAAATCTCATTTCTGATTTGCCGATATCGAAACTCAGTTTGAAACATACAATATGTTTAGTCATCTGCACTAGTTGATATCGTTTATTGTTGCATATCTATTTCTATTTAGTTGGGGAGTATGTAAACTCACGTCTAATCCTGCACGTTTGTATGATTTCCATGCCAAGTAAAAGAAAATTAAAGTAAATACCCGACCCCGACCCAAGCAGATAGCCGTTGTCAAACAGATACGAAACAGCTGTTTATTCAAAACGATGGTGCAAAGACAGAACATAATTATATTGTTTTCAACAATGGTCAGTTGAAAAAGTGATATCAACTTTGCATTTCAAAACTAAATCAGCTATTAAATGGTTGCGATAATTAAAGAACACTTTCGATAGTTAGGACTGAGAATGCTTCGTATTTAATGCAGCTTGATATAATATTGTGAAATGCTAAATCATGTTTACAAAGAAGTATTCTTTAAGATAAACATGCCTTATGTATCTATCCGGAATAAATTATTACGCACCCTGGTAAAATGGCTGGTAGACCATGGGCTGCATTGGCTGCATTGGCATTTGCTGAGTATCTGCAAAAATCATATTAAGTGAGATAACAATTCAATTTACGCAAGAATAGCAAAGTGTGAAATAAATGTACACGGGATATGACAGTTTACTTTTTAGACAATACTACTGTAACAAAACGGAAACAAGGAATTGACTATATTTGAGTTAGAATTATGCTATTAACGTTTCAGGAAAACAAAAAAAAGATTTACTTATATATGATAGTGATATCGACAATCTAGTTGATGGAGCATAGTACGGTTCCAATTATATCATTTCATCACGATAACATATCTAAAAATAGTTAAATCGTTTTCAAACTTGCTCGGCAATAAATAAACGCCGGAACAAAGTCTTGATATAATGCAAACATTACGCAAAAGCGGATCTATGAATCCTCAAGAAGATTTACATAAAAATAATGACACCCAATGTTAGTTTCCTTAGACAAAACCCTATAAATATGCTAGTAAAAAACAAGTTGATGCAGAAGACAGACGGAAAAATAGCGGTGTGAATATTTTACTGGTAGTAACAACTTGTGGAACAATCATCGGTGACCGTCTGGTGTGTGCCTTTGAGCAGTGGATGATGAGGCAGATTCCGCTTATGAGTAAAGACACTCCAACCAAACTTCCAATAACAGCACCCACTATCAGGCCGATATTAACGGTGCTGTAAATTAAAAATGTAAATGTTTGCGAAGCTGCTGATAGTGCCTAGATTCGATTAAAAAGATGAATTTCATCAGGAAACCAATTAGGAATAAAATAACTAAACCTGACATACTAATCTATTCTACAGACTTCAATATTCGCTAAAACAAAAATTATAGAACATTATGATTCTATATCAAAGTAGAGGTAAGCATAGAAACATAACGTAGAACGTGGGTCTCAAATGATCATTGCCTAAGAAAATGATTTTAAATGCAACCTTAGGAAAGTTGTTATGACAGGGTTTGTATCACAACCTTCTTCTCTTTCCTTGTTATGAGAAGGGATTACACATCAGCTAAGACATGTCTTTGCCCATGGTCAGAGAGAGAGAGAGAGAGAGAGAGAGAGAGAGAGAGAGAGAGAGAGAGAGAGAGAGAGAGAGAAGAACGAGTTCAGGCTCCAATAATAAGCGTGTCACACATAACCGTGTGTAGAGAAGGCTTCTTTATGAGAAATGAGGTACGAAATCGCCGAAAGAAAACGGCAGATGTTCTGAATCGAAGAGAGAACTTTTGTTTTAATAGTTTTTAGATAGATAGATAGATAGATAGATAGATAGATAGATAGATAGATAGATAATATAATATAATATAATATAATATAATATAATATCATATAATATAATATAATATAATATAATATAATATAATATAATATAATATAATATAATATAATATAATATAATATGTTCTAACGTTCTAGAGATACATCTATAAAGCCTTTATATTAACAATACACGTAATACATATAAGATTACATTATTTATTCGAGCTGGCCAAATTCATACATTTATATAATTTCTGCCTATTAGAATGGAATACGGGTAGTTAACTCTCGATTTACTTTATAATAGCCAATGAGTATAAAATTCAATAGTTCCGAATAATGCAACAAGAATCCTGAAGAAATGAATTTTACTAATTTTAAAATAGAATACTAATTTGGAATAGGTCACTATACATTATTACTTAAAGAATCACTTTTTTCAAAATTAAATCTAAACATGAACTTGGTAGCGAATTCATCTTTTCCAGTAATACATGCCACACATACAATTAAACATTCCATTATACTATACTATAAAATACAACGAAATCAAAATAATGTTAAAAAAATATTAACTTTACCGCTAAAAATTCGAACATTTAAAAGTTACATTCTTTAAAATGTTTGCGAACACAGACGATTCTTGCCTGTAAGGAAAAGACAGCTGTTCTGACTCGATAAACGAACTCATTATGACTATTTATGCGCTCTTTTTATATGCAAATTCGTTTCCCATTCTCTTCGGATCAGAACAAGTCTCTCGACTTTTCCCACAAAAACCGTGTGAATTGTCTAGATTATCTCATCCATTATTGATTTAATAATTTGCCTGTTCAGCAGCTTCCCACCAAATCTACAATGCTGGCATTTTTATACAAAATCAATCTATGTTATGAATTTAAGCACCTGCACGTATTGAGCGATGTTTATGAGACATTAGACAGTTCTCTATAAATTTTAGTGGAAATTTACATTTAATGTAATTTAACGAAAAATTCGTTTTAATACAATTAAGAGAACATTTCAATATTACCACCTTTACTCAAAAATGTGTTCCCAATAAAGTAAATGCAGTGTGAAATATCTGTCACAGAAACATTATTTTGTAATACCAGTGAAGCACCTGTAAACGTTTATAAAGTCAGACAAATCTTCATTATTTTCTGTCGGACATTGTTAACAAGCAAAAATCCCTATTTAGTCATGAACTAAACGTAGATTCAAACAAAACAGTAAAGAGGCGCGGTTATATTTCCTGCAGTTGTTGAAAGAGTGTAGTACTGGCCAAGATCCATCCTTTTTATAACTTTGTGTGCCTTGCCTCAGGTATGAACTCAAAACACATAATTAAAAATTCGCATGATTACGGAATGTGGGTAACATAAACCGCATTTTGAAATAACGATCAGTACTTATCAAAATGCACCGGCTTCCAAATTTCGTTCGGAAATGTATGTATCAAGCATCCGAACAATCTTTTGTGGCCGTGAGCTAAAACAAATCATCTCCAACCCCCAAACAAATCATCGACTGACATCCAAAATTACCCTTCGCAGCAGAATCAAGAAATATGTACCAATGGAAACTCGCAATCTATACTACAAGTCATATATTCTTCCAACAATGGATTATTGTTTTAATGTATGGGGAAACTGAAAAATCTGAGCTTGACAGGATTGATAAACTCCAGAAACGTGCAGCACGTGTAATTTTAGATGCATCTGTTGATCATCCCTCAAAATCATTATTTACAGAACTCAAATGGTTCACAATATATGATAAGATATATTTTTACAAGGCAGTTCTTTTATATGAATGTCTACATGGAACTGCACCAGAGTATTTTCAGGACTTATTCAGGCCTTTTTCAACACAATACCAGTTGAGATCAATATCACATGGAAACCTTCTAATACCAAAACCAAGAATAGAGCAATTTAAAAAGAGTTTTCAATATTTTGGTACAGTTTTGTGGAATAAGCTTCCACTACATGTAAAATCGGCTGAAAATATTAGAGGATTTAAGAAGAGATATTATGACCATTCATGTGTTTCTAATAGATAATGGAATTTAGTATTTTAATACTAAACATAATAAAATAAGCACTAATTATTGTTATCTTCATATAATGTGCATTAATATACTCTCCTTATGAGGGCCTCAAGGGAGATAAGTCCTTGACTAATGAGTCACACTCACTACAAAAAGCATTATTATTATTATTATTATTATTATTATTATTATTATTATTATTATTATATAAAAACAACAAATAAATATCGCTGTAAGTGCTACATAAGCCTTACATTTGCAAAGGTTAGGTGATAGCAAATCCACTTGAAGTTGTTACTGTGAACATTGGAAAACAGTGGTTGATGTTCAATGAGCCTGTTCAATGTGCTTGCATGGAAATATGCCCAATCGCAATAGCAGAACAATAGTTTTTCCTTTACCTCGTATGGGAAAGATATATATATATATATATATATATATATATATATATATATATATATATATATATATATATATATATATATATATATATATATATATATATATATATTATCACGTATTACTACTACTACTACTACTACTAAGATCGTTCATTCATCTGTAGTAGCGTTTATCTGCATTACCGTATAACTTAAAGTTTCTAAAACGGATGGAAATATTCATGTGAAATACATACCTGTGTTTTGTGCATCCTCTTACACACACACACACACACACACACACACAAAGGCACAGATTCAGACCACCACCACCACCACCAACCACACACATACACACAAACACGTGCGTGCGCGCATCGGTCAGATGTTAGCTGTGTCAGTCAGTTAATGCTTAGACGGCGCGTGATGTACACATACGGAATCAAAATATTTTCTAGTCTTTATGGTGTAATAAATAAAGTAAACTACGACATTTTTCGACAAATATATTGCAGGTCTCATGCGCAATAAAGAAGTGGCATGCTGTTGAATTACATCTTGAAGAATAATGTTCAGTCAATTTTATATCTTTCTTAAAATCCGAAACACATTACACGATACTGAGTTAAGAATATTAAAAAAGTATTACCAGCATGGAGACGACGTGTAGTCAGAACAACAACCGAAGTAACAATACTGAGACGTGGTATAGCCGTAACTTGTCTGGTAACAGGATGATCCAGCATCCACGGGATTATACAGAGATCCTGAAATTATTAATTAATTTCAATCGGAACATCACAGGTCTTCTGCACAACAAATCTGAGGAGAAAGACTGAATGGTGTTAGATTGTCATTTATTGATTCCTACAAGAAATATCAAGTTATTACAATAAATACAAGATTAATAAATACATAAATAATAGTGCTAGTAATATTATCAGTTGAGAACATGGTGGCTATTTTGTCAGGATCTAAGTTGTTTATGAATTTAAAGCCCGAGGCTAAGGTTATTGGCTAATGAGACAATCGTTGACTGTCTACTGTAACTCTGAATTCTATCTTTCAATATGAAAAAATATCATAAGATGTAATTACATTCATTGCAGCATATTTCAACACAAGGATTACATATCTAACATTATGATTATGATGTAAACTTTCAACAAATGGAGAAAGAGAATGACAGTACATAAACACACTAGACCTTGTTACTACTCTACGGTTTTAAACACAGTAGCTTAAAAAACCGGAAACAAACAAATTTACTGCAATTCAACAAATCAATTATGTCCCTTCATGGGAAAATGTATTAAGGTTCAATCACAACTCCTAATATATAGATAATTCGAAGTGAATTCAAGTAACGAATGAATTCCAAATTTATTGTGCTCATGTACGAATAACCTCTAACTGTGTTCATGTGATAAGAGTCTTGATGTATCACAATAATATAATCCCAAATATCCGTAAATAAATTCATAATCATTTCAAAATAGTGATTGAGTTATAGAGTTCAAGAGTATTTTGTAAATCCAACACATAACTCAAAAAACATATTATCTCAAATTAAATACGAACACAACTGAAGTTCAAATAGGAATAAATAATTCTGATATAAACAATCGCAATAACAAATATAAATCACAATGTGAGGACCAGGATGAGGGTCATCTTAATTGAACTTCCCAAAAAGAGCTCGTAACATTATTAGTTTCTGGAATGTTCTGTAAGAAAATGTTAAGGCTGTATCTAGAATTCAAAACCAAATAAACATGCTTACTTTTAATAATAATAATTTTAATAATAATGTTAATATATAATATACAAACTCAAACAAAAGTAGCCTTGTAATGGTGTTTACAAACCTTATATTAGTCAGGTAGGCATAAACTCTACTCCTCAATTATGGACAAAGGTCAATTACACAATACAAATTAAATGTACATGGCAAATTTGGAATATTCGATTATTAAAAGTTAATGAAGATCTCCATAAGTGTGTGGAAGCAAATTTCAAAACACTTCCTTTTTGTAAATTATTGATTGATAGTGAATATATAAATGAAGAAACTTACTTTATGCACTCTACAACCAGACTTAACTAGTTCTAATTATTCGAGAAATTAAAACAAGATGCGTGGTACAATGTATAAATTTACTTTTACATTTTCATAGCATGACCATATTAAACTTTTATTGCTTGTTTTCATTTCTTTGTTTTTTTATGGACTACTTCATACACCGTATAAATGGAATGGAAATGACGGCAAGGCGACAAAAAGACAACATATGGTTGTTTCTTTAAATTTGTATGGACCATTCTATACGTATATTTTATGAATATATTATTAAAAAACTTTCATAACTTACAGTACAGGGCGTATAATAAGTACACTTCGGTCCAATTTATTTTATTTTGTTTTGTTTTGGTTAGCCTGGAACTGTGGTAGATGTTTTATGATTTTTTTCTTCAGTTCCACAAGCGTGTTTTCGTGTGCGAAGTGTTGTATGTTGAGGAAAAACAGTTTATATATATATATATATATATATATATATATATATATATATATATATATATATATATATATATATATATATATATATATATATGTGTGTGTGTGTGTGTGTGAGTTGATACGCCAACGATAGGTAGCAGGACTGACGACTGCTTGTCTCTCTCTCTCTCTCTCTCTCTCTCTCTCTCTCTCTCTCTCTCTCTCTCTCTCTCTCTCTCTCATATATATATATATATATATATATATATATATATATATATATATATATATATATATATATATATATATATATAATTTCGCGTGGGTGTGGCTTCTCCGAAGCAACCCTATTGCCCACTACTCTGTCTGGATCAGAGTCAAAACGGACCGGTACCCAAACGGTCCACGACCAAAACCATCTATTGCTTAAAAGGACAGGTCCGATAAGGCCTGACCCAAAAATATCAATTTATGTATAAATTACTAGTTACTAATATAATGTATATACGTAAAATCATTGTTTTACTGTGCAATGTTTTTAAATAATATGCAGTACAGAATATTTGTGCAGTATGTAGCATCCGTCCCAGCTGAAGTCTACAAGGAAAGGCTTCACCAGCTGTTTTCACTGATGTTGCAGCTAATGACGATAAACCAGGAATTCAAAAACGCATCGATAATCCACGTATATAAGCGCAAAGGGAACCACCAGGCCTGCGACAATCACTAAGGTATACCCAATCGCTGGAAAGATAATCGCCGGAATCCTACTGAACCGCCTAAATACGACCTTGACTAGGCACTACTGTCCAAAAGATATTTCAATATCAGTAGAATCTGATGATATTCCTTCAATGAGTGGGACAGGTACAACTAAATTAATTACATGTTTAACATGGTTATCTCCTTGAATATACTGGCACTCCTATAATTTATTTAGATCCCAGGAGCACTAACACTATAATTTAACTAATTCATTTTCTTCTTAACTTTGTAAGGGCCGTAATATCTAATCTGAAGAAAAGTATGAAGAATGAACAAGAGTGACACAACTCCATTATCAGGTTCAAACGTTCTCTCCATTGTAGTTTTTTCAAACCATAGTTTCATTTTTAATTTCAATTGCTGAATGCCCAATTCATACATAACTTGATGGAAACTTCCAGACATGAAGTTTGAACCTTGATCAGACTGAACAAATTTGGGAAGGGCATACTGAGGAAAAATTTTTATCAAAGCTTTTACTATTGTTTTAGATTTTATATTCCTTAACGGAATTGCTTCTGTAAACCTTATTGACGCACACATAATGGTCAACAAGTGTTGGTTACCTGACTTGGTCTTGGGTAAGGAACCTACACAATCTACAATAATTCTACAAAGTGGTTCATGAAAGGCAGGAATAGGTTGTAGATGAGCCTTAGGTATCTTCTGATTGGGTTTACCTACCATTTGACAAGTATTACAAGATCTACAGTATTTGGTAAAACCACTTTTGATTTTGGGCCAAGTGAGTCAAGATCTTGTGATAAATTTTATTAATCCCTAAATGACCAGCCAAAGGAGTTTCATGGGCCAGATTAAGTATTTCCTGTCTGGAAGGTTTTGGAACTACTATTTGATAGTTCACCGACCACTCATCACCAGCAGGTACCTCGGAAGGTCTCCATTTTCTCATAAGAATTCCATTTTTAATGAAATAACAGACAGGTACTTCAGTGACTTCATTCTCATTTATGACCCTTTGAAACAAACAGGAGATCTCATGATCTTTTTCCTGTTTGACGACAAGTGACTGTCGTTTATCACCCTGATTAGAATAAAGATAATGAGTTGTTAAAAGAGGATCACTATGATCAATACCTTCTGATTGATCCAAACAAGGAGTAAAAGTGATCTCATCAAAAGCCTGACCTATACACATGTCAGCTAAAGGAATGCTGACTTCATCAACATCATTCTCAAGAGCTTTCTTTGCCATAGCTCTGGTAACTACACAAGCTTGAAATATATCAGGAAATTCTTTTTCAATTGGATCAACTTCCTGATCCAAATCAGGCTTGTCAGTTACAAGCGGATTAACCACAACCTTGTCTCTTGCTAAGTCGCTGCCTAGCAATAAATGAATGCCCTCTACGGGTAAAACCGAGACTGTTCCGATTGTCACAGGTCCTGACACTAAGTCTGATGACAAATTTACACAATGGAGAGGAACATTAACAAAGACGCACTCTACTCCCTGAATAAGAACACTTTCATTAGAAGAAGTCTTCTCAGAAAAAGGCAAAGTACCTGATAACCACATCATAGTCACCACTTTGATGAACGGACAGTGAAATGTAAATCTCACTAGATATACCAGTAAGTACACATTGTAATAACTGAGTCCAATTCTCTCTTGGCCACTTTAAATTTTCTGCAACTTTTTCCAAACGAATGAAGTATTTGTCTACTTCTATTTCTCTGAAAGGGGGCACTAATCTAATATTCCTTGCTAAATCAAAATTTAAATTTGGATTTGAAGTATGATGGTGATTTTTTCACTTGCCAGCTCTATTTCTTTTATTTTAATTTGATATTCCATTTCTTCCTTCTCTCTCTCTCCCTCCCTCTCTCTCTCTCTCTCTCTCTCTCTCTCTCTCTCTCTCTCTCTCTCTCTCTCAATCCGCATTTGCTCTTTTTGTAATTTAATTTGCCTTTCTTTCTCCTCTCTCTCTATCATATTTTAATTCTCTCTCTCTCTCTCTCTCTCTCTCTCTCTCTCTCTCTCTCTCTCTCTCTCTCTCTCTCTCTCTCTCTCTCTCTCTTCAACTCTAATTCCATCTTGAATTTTAATTCTAATTCCTTTAGTTTAATGTCAGAGCCTGATGCAGACTTACTGACCGAAATCAAAGCACTTTGTTCCAAAACATCCTTCTCTACCAAATACTGAACCAAATTTTTTTATATCTTGTTTCGTTAAAGAAGCCTTGACTTCAGAAAGATCATATTTTCTGGCAAGTTGAATCAACTCATCTTTTTTCAAAAGAACTAATTACTCCTGGGTATGATTAGAAGAAATATTTCTACTTTAGATGTCATTTTAATACAATCCTGTCAATATCACTAAAGATTTAAAATTTTCAAAAATTAGGGGAATTCAAATTTAAAACAAAAGTTTTCTGAGAATAATTCTAGCCAAATTCTACATTATCTCAATCTCGGACGATAGCTCCCAATTTTTATGTTACGTGCTTAGGCTCGAATAAGTAGCAACATAGAGAGAAGTTAAAATAACAAGCTTGTAAAATTTAACAAACAATTTATTGAGTACAAATATTTTCATATAAGAAAATAAATGAACTTACGGTTTTAGAGAATCAAGTCCAAAAATTATTCCAAAAAGAATTCACAATATAATTCACTAGTGAAATTGTAAGAGTCCTGATAATAAAATGTCCTAATAGTTCCCGGTTCGAATCTTGACGATGTAATCCAATATGGACGACGAAGTCACGTGATGAAGTCAGTTTTAGTTTTATAATAATCCGAATGAGTACAAGTAATTTCAAGATAAATAACACAATAAATTCCTCTTGATCCCAAACGAATTGAAATGATTTACACTCAAACAATAAAACACACATCTCTGTATTCCAAAGCCCAGACTAACTACTGAACTGTTCTCTCCCAAACAATAATTTAAATACCTGTTTTTACGTAAACAGGAAAGGGGTCACGACCTTCCAGAATCTCTCAGAACAATCTCACGTTCAAGAAATCACGCAAACATCGTATGACCCAAATAAATTAGAAAGATGTTTATACTTTACTCCATTTTGTCTTGGAATCAACAAATCATTTTAAAACCTTGTTTACAACTCTGATACCAGGTCAGAAATGAGGTCAACACCTGGTGTTTATTCGTAAAGTATATAGGTCATCCATTTCTAGAAAATCTCTTTCAACTAACGAATTTTAAACCCAAAATGTCAAATTTGAATCTGACAAACAAAATTAAATGATTTAAATCAAATGTACGTAACAACATACATACATGCATGCATGCATGCATACATACATACATACATACATACATACATGCATACATGCATACATACATACACAGACAGACAGGAAAACTAACTATAGGGAAATAAAGATATTAATATATCTGGATGAAATGAATTCATCAAAGGAAACAAATACATGTTATGTGGTGTTCATGTAAGCATACACTCGTGTTTTTTTCCATATAGGAGTTGAAGAAAAATAATGTTATAATTAGCTAAATTATCTTCCTCTCCCTTACAAATCTATACCGAGCTATGTATATTTTCTTAAGTAGCCAAGACATCCAGGTTTATGCCAAACTGAACTGGTTTCATTCCAAACAAATCTCGTCCATCTTAAAAACAGCCAGTGTAAGACAACGGGAACTACTTAAACGTTGAAAAAAATCTCAGTATAAAGACTGAGTACATAATTGTGTGAAAGCCTGTTCTTTATGCACATGTTTAAAAGCCCCAGCACGATCGAATGCGAAACTTTCAGCACAAACGAATCAACCGCAATGTAATCCACGCGCGTCAGCTTGCCGTAGCATGTCTTCGAAGTGCCTCTGAGAGAGAGAGAGAGAGAGAGAGAGAGAGAGAGAGAGAGAGAGAGAGAGAGAGAGAGAGAGAGAGAGAGAGGGGAGAGAGAGAGAGAGAGAGAGAGAGAGAGAGAGAGAGAGAGAGAGGGAGAGAGAGAGAGAGAGAGAGAGAGGGAAAAAGAGAGAGAGAGAGAGAGAGAGAGAGAGAGAGAGAGAGAGAGAGAGAGAGAGAGAGAGAGAGAGAGAGAGAGAATTTATGGTCTAATGATGTGATTGGAGAACGCAGACTCTTACACCATTCAAAGAGGATCAGACACAACTTAAAGCAAACTTTCTAATAATTAGAACCAATAAACTTTCTACTCTCTACTACTCACACACAAATACACGACACAATCACATCCATTGTCTCCATAAATGGACAGAGTCTTTCTATATAATTCCTGATTGAATTAAGCCCTCGACGCTAACACTAAACTAAATTGATCTCGTTACACCGATATCTCTTCCAAGAATTAATCTATCTTTGTCTCTCAGGAATATAAATCACACCGATGAAGGTAAGCTAGGTAAATAATGGTAAAGACAATCGACACGGCACGATAAACATAACAGTAGATTACTTCAGAATTTGTTGCTTGTATCTTGTATACAAAATACGGCCAGGACTGACAATCAAAATATAGTTATCATTCATCTATTAAGGAGATATGATCGTCACTTCTAAACACGGCTGAAAAATCATATGCTAGTATCATAATTCGTAAGTCTTTGGTATGACTCGGTCTGGCATCTAACCTGCAACCTCCCATATTTGAGGCGGACGCTCTAACGACATAGGCCATTGGATGGGCATGTCAACAGTGATTGCTTATATAATTTCAGACCTCTAACTAATTTGACATAGAACTTAATTCTAATATAATAAAATATACAAATAAACTGTGCATTTGATTGGAATACAACCCAACATGATTTCTTTATTGATTATCAAATAAATAAGTTCTGCTTTGAAAAGCAGGTGTTCTGCACATGTTTAGAACCGCGTCATGTTACACAAGAGGATCCCTTGTCTGCACCTCAAAGCATAGCCTTGACCCAAGAATTCATATAAAATTTGTCGAGTATGAAACTAAATACAGGATTAAAAAAGAGATGTCTTGCTGTCAACTATAATACAAAGATTGAAGTTTTGTGAAATTAATAGCGAAAACAAATGGAATCCATTTATTAACTAATGAGCGCATTTCAAAACGTTTTGTCACTCTAGTCCCGTGTTCTGCTAATTTGTCTGGCCTAGTGTTTCTCTTTATTTCGTGTGTATCTGCTTTTCAAATGTGCATGCATGAACTATACACCTATGAGTATCAAGTAATAAGTGGTATTCAAATTACAGAACCCATTAATTTGATTATTTTCTGACGTGAATGTCCTTTTTTTTTGGACGTCCGTAATTCAATTGATTGGCGAGTTTGTTTCTTAAATCATTTATTAAGAATCAGTTATGAAACCTAGCCGGTTAAATATATTTTTCATCTCTTGTCATTCAAGAACTTGACAAATTAGATAATTGAAACCTGGGACCAAATGTGAGCCATGTCAGACCTTATCAAGATGCTAGCTTCAATTAAAATAAATAATAAAACAACTGCAAAAGTTAATTCTAATAATATTAACGGATACCGAATTTACACTTTAAAACTCAAAACACTTCAAACAACAATCATAAGTTACAATTATATTACCGTGCACAAATGCCAAAAGTAACAAGAAAAACTAAACGTTATCTTAACACAAGAAAGTTTCACTTCAAACCGGGAAATATTCCTCATAACAAGTTTGTAAAAAGAGTGACAATTTTAGAGAGTGATGTTCTAGAAACACTGTATAAAAGACTTTCTGATGAAAAGTACCTTATTATCACACAAAGATATAGTTCAAACCCCAGTACTATAAAAGAGTGAGTTTCTATGCAAAATGAGCAAATAAGATGACCAAGTATTCAAACGTTCACGTGCATCCTAAACAAATTCGTTATTGTTCAATGTTACACAAATGTTATCGATTTATTGATGTTCTATTTTTCTTTGCATAATTCATGGATCAAATGATAAACTATTATTAACAGGTAAAATGTCATTTTTTCAAACAAAATGTAGCTGACAAAATATTTGCACAAACACCATTTATTCGGAGATGTAGGTCTCTTTGTATGATTCCTAACTGCAACAAAATATAATACAATTCACCATTTTTAATGTGTAGTTTAGATTTGTAACTACGAGATCTTTAAGGGTTCTGGGTGGCAAAGATAGCCTGCCAGTAGCTTCCCTTTGGTCAATTGATCTTACCCAGGTTTTCCCGGCCTCTTTCTCGGCTAGTTATACTGACCAAAATGCATAGCCTATCGGGTGCTGAAAAATGGAGTAAAGACAGACCAACAACGAAATGTGCTAGCTCAATCTCAGTGATGGAATAAGGGATATAACCAATCCAAAGAAGCTAATACCTTCCAATGAAGCTAATACCTTCACTGTGTGTGTGTGTGTGTGTGTGTGTGTGTGTGTGTGTGTGTGTGTGTTTGATTTTGATTCAAAACGTAGCTTTACAATTTTTCAGTCAAACGCTACGATGTCTGCAATGGGACAGTTTATAGTGATGCCAAGCACTGCGGCATCTTGCCGCAGAATGTATCATGATGTCCCACCCAGTTACATTATCCCTGACACCCGGACGACAAGTCCTAACACTAAACTCTTAATGATGTGCTCCAAGCAAGGCAGCTGTTAGTACCATTTTATAAAAGTCGGCTTGTGATAAAGATATCATACTGGCCCTGTTCGGATGAAACACTTACAAGCACTTACAACCAAGCTTTCCTTATTTTATAGTTCAACTGGCCATACAGTCATTCAAAATATCTTCATGAGTAATATTAAGATATTCAGTGTCTTCTGTGGGCTTCGCACCCCGTTCACCTAAAGCCACGCAGACCACACCTTTTGCTTTTGAGTGTCGAAGAGTTCTTGTTTTAACACAAAATCTGTTACACGAACAAGGGGTGTTATTGGTGAATATTAATCGAGATTTTTCCTGTTCCTGGCCGAGTCATTGTTTGCGCATCGATTAGATCCACTGTGCATATGTATACGTAGCCTACATTTTTACAATCAATATTGATACGATTTCTTCACCGTGGCACTTAACGTGACGTCAAGCACTGGGGCATCATGTGGCAGGCATGTAGCATGATGACCCACCTAGTCACATTATTTTGATACCAGGCCCGACCAGTCCGAACACTAATCTCTTAATCCGGAGCGCCGAGCGAGGCAGCTCTTAGTACCATTTTTGTATGTTAATGGTATGATTCGGCATGGGAACGAACCCACGACCTACCGCATACGAGGCGGACGCTCTAACCACTAGTGTCACGGATTGTATAAACCCTTTTATTTATTAAATGCATGTGCTCGACTTTGCAATTTAGAACAACTATACCTGAGGGTGATTCATATATATATTGTGTTGTATTTCGAAATAATGAGTTTGATCCATCCTATGCCGCAAGTACGAAGTGCTTTTGATGGAAAAACCGAATTCTTCCAGTGGCACAGACAACATTGGCGCATAAATACCTCACGGTAGGTAAGGCTCTTTACATTCAGAACGTTTTGTCAATCAGCGGTCTATATTAAGTTTATTAATTCGTGATTTCGAAACATAACTATTGTACTACCACGTCCAGTTTTGTAACTTAGCTATAAGGCTTTGGTTTACGCAGTATAATGCACATATTTATATTCATGTTTGCGACTTAGCAAGGCATTTATATTAGTAATATTACATTTTAAGAAATGTTTAGTACAATAGGGGTCTTATCGAGCAGGGTTAGGTACTTCTGAACTTGTTGTTTTGTAATGATTGTGCCGGTAATATAATCTGTATAACTACCCGTGCATAACGTTATTACCTTTTCATATCTGTGTCATGTATAGTACAATGTATTGGATATGTTTCAGCTGTGTTGTGTTGAGCTGTTTGGGGTGTGAAGAGCTGTGTTGTGTAGAGCTGTCCGGAGTGTATAGAGCTGTCCAGAGAATCCAGAACTGTGATCGACGTGGTGCAAGCTGCAACCACAGGAATTAACTGTAGCAGCTGAACTGTAAGAACGTTAGAGCTTAAATAAAGTGTGCTGATGACGGAGTGTATCTCCTTACATATAATCTATTAGCCGTGGGCCTATTAGCTTTTGTCTTCTTCTAAAAACTCCTTGTATCTTTCGGGACTGTAAAGATAAGTAGTTAATATGTCCCTTTTTGTTTTCATAATCTCACTATCTTGGATGAATTCATTTTACTTCATTATTAAACTTCAACATTGCTTGCTAGCTGAGTAAACTGTATCCATATTTTTATTATAAAATCACTGTGAATTATTCACCTTTTGTATTTGTATTTTGGGAGGTAATTTATTTGTAGTTTTCATTATTACATTTGTGCGTTCTTCTGTTCATTATTTGGATTCAACTACACGCACGTTTTCATAATTAATTATTCATTCAAGTCATTCATTATTAAACATTAAATCTTTATCATCGTCAAACGTGTTCTATTGTGAATCCGGAGATCGCACCCAGTTATCTTGTGACAACTAGGAAAGCAGAACGAGGTTGGATAAAGGTGTACATGACGTAATTTGCAACATGTGGCTAGTTTCGTCACATACACGTAACCCGGATAGTCAATTTCTTTTGAACAGATTTCAGATTGATAACGAAACTGATTAAGTTAGTTTAAAAGATACAATTTCCTCAAGTAGTTTTACCAACTGTCATAAGATGACTACATCAACTTAAAATGACATTTCATAGAGATTAATATTAAATTAATTAATTGGTATCAAGAGTGCAATTATTTTCTTTATCAACAACTTTAAGATTGTGTTTCTGTCCGTTTTATTGATGTTGTAAAATCCCGATTCTACAGGTCATAAATTGGTGTGTATCATTCTACAACATGTATATACATGAGTACATAAATACAAACATACTGAGCAACGTACAGATTTCAAACGTTTTCTCAACTTTACTGTTGCTCTACACACCTGGGTAATTTCTATCAGTTTTAAAGTAGTACATGATCACCTGTCTTCAGCCAGGAAAACATCTCCTCGTGGATAACCCACCATCCATATACTGCCATGCATTATTTGAAATCAATTTAAATATACTTATAGACAAATATAAGATACGTTGACAAGCACTGTGTTTTAATATTTAATTTATGCAATGATTTGCTCTTTCGATTCATGCGGATTGACAAATATGGGGGCAGGATAAGGATGTAATTCAATATTTTACGAAGATTTTTTTTCTTACAGGAATATGCAAAGCACAATGAAGTATGTTTATAACTTCGTCAAGCGCAGCGAAGTTATGATTGCACGCAGATAGTTATATTTGTTTGGAACACAGTTACTTATAACATTAAGGGTATCGCATAACCGATGACCTAATCTAGCTATCGACGGTTGCTCTCTCTCTCTCTCTCTCTCTCTCTCTCTCTCTCTCTCTCTCTCTCTCTCTCTCTCTCACGGTCACGGTCTCATGGGGGCCCCTGGGGGCCCTGATGGGGCCCATAAAATTCGCGGGGCCCATAGGCAGTTGCCTACTTTGCCTAATGGGTTACCCGGGACCTCTCTCTCTCTCTCTCTCTCTCTCTCTCTCTCTCTCTCTCTCTCTCTCTCTCTCTCTCTCTCTCTCTTTATATATACTGGACCTGATACATAAACACAACATTCCATAACATTAGTATTGCGATGATGTAAACATGGCCTCATGTTACCATTCATGATTTATATGCAATGGATGTGATTAAAACAAAACATTCAAACTCCTCCATACCTACCCACCTCTAACTCAGAACAAAGACGGTAAGTGGCTAGAGCCCTTTTAGTCACCCACACACATCCCTAACTCAGAAAACAGACCGTAAGTGGCTAAAGCCCTTTTAGTCACACACACACACACACACACACACACACACACACACACACACACACACACACACACACACACATCCCTAACTCAGAAAATAGACGGTAAGTGGTTAAAGTCATTTTAAGGAAACATAGCATATATATAACTTTTTAAATCCCAACATTAACGTATTTTTCAATTGCTTCGTGTGCTATCTTCTTTACATAATCTAAAAAGCTGTAGCGATTTGAACAATATTCATTGTATCAAAATCATATGATTAAAATTTAGTTGTATGCTTCATTTGAGCTAAATACATTCGTGATTGCCATTCGCAAAATGATTCATACATTCGTCAAATCTATTACAATTAAATACAATGAAAGACATCGATTATAACTATGGATACTATTTGACAGAATGATAATCCGATATTTTTAAATAATCAAATGTATTACAATTAAATACAATGAAAGACATCGCTTATAACAATGGATATTTTTTCTGACAAATTATTTGAATCTAGTACACATGTTATAGATACCTGCGTTAATTTATAACGGCACCACGAACCCTCAAAATTACATTTATTTTTCTAATAACTCAAGAAATGAGTCAAACGACATATATATGTCTCTATGAATGATGGTGGAGATATGGAATGTGGTGTGGTGCGGTGATGTAGGTCAGTGAATTTCCCGTGCATGGAATAGGAAGCGTGCCACCAGAAAATCATTTCCAACAAATTCTTATCTTACATTTAAATCACTTGGGAATAAGATCATGGAGAAAAGGATTAGTGAGGTAATCAGAATAATATTTAGTGGCTTTTACGGCGGTGTTTTCTAATCGGGAGAAAAGTAACTAATGGTTTGAGCAGCAGGAAAGGTGAACAGACCACTAACCTCTTATAGCAGTCCATTTATGAAAACAAAACTTCCTACAAAAATGAAACCACCTGGTTGCACTAAACCGAGGCCTCTGCAGAATTACAGCATTTCTTTATTTTTTTCTATTGATGCATCAAACATGCCAAATTTGTATGCGTCCACATTTTCTGACGCGGGACATTCACAATTGGTCTTCACTCTCCCTGCTGCTGTAACAACGCAACTAGGTGTAAAATTTTTATCAGTATTAAATCAATAGGAATGAGCGATTCCACGCTAACTATGGAATCTCGTACAGTTAAACGAGCTCGACATTGACTAGATACAATTATGAAACATGTACGTGTGTTGATTCTGTCAAGCGACAACTACAAACGCGTCAGGAGTCTCAAGTGGAATTTACAGAAGGTACATAACTGTTATTTAAACCAATAAAATTGTTACGGCACCTGAAGCAGCACAAATAGCTTTTGAGGAACTTCATGTTGATAGTGTTGGCTGTCTTCAAAAAGCTCGACCACTACCCCGGCAACCTCCTCCACCACAACCTGAAAATCAACCACAGTCAAAAGGTTGAACTAACAATAAATAAATTTTTCATTGGAAGGTATTGCAGCTATTAAGAAACCAGACCAATTACTTGATATTGCCACGCATGGATATCGTTATAGAGATTGGTATGTGAAACACCAATATGTTAAACCTCTGCATCGTTCCTAATCTTCCGCAGATCAAATATGAGTAAGATATTATTCATTTTAACATATTTAACCAGGTAGTGGTGAATATATTGAACCAGCAAGACGCAAAAAGTAACAAAAAGAGGAAGGAATAAAACAACTTGAAAAAGCAAGAGCAAGAAAGAAATTAACCTTACGAACAGGAAAAAAAAAGCAGACAAGCCCTCAAAAGAATAGAGAATAATGGTATATGATACAACGCCTGGACCATGTGCAACTCCAAGTGGTATTGCTAGTCGAGGAAGTGGTCTAATTACTCCTTTCTTCAATAACAGCCTTGCCGATACTGATAGACAAGAAATTCTGATTGGCAGAAGACAAGCCGGCAATAATTTCCCAGAAAACAATAATGAAGCAGTTCAATTGTCGGAGATTATTTACAGACGGTATCATGGACATTAATGTTTATCGGTTTCAGATTGATGAAATCGTCGATGAATACCGCACTGATTGATGCAATTATATGCGTGACAAGAACATAAGATGATCATACATAATGCTCAACGTGATAACTTTACGATTCAAACTATAAAGTGATATATATATATATATATATAAGTAGTAATAGGGGGCACTATAGCGTCAAGGGAAAATCCAGTCAAAAAGTGCTTGGGGCACTATGGCGTCAAGATTTATAGCGTCAAGGGAAAATCCAGTCAAAAACAGCTTGGGGCACTATAGCGTCAAAACAGCTTGGGGCACTATAGCGTCAAGGGAAATTGAACAGGGTGGGTCTGTATAGCGTCAAGGGAAATGGAACATAGTGGGTCTATATAGCGTCAAGGGAAAGATAACAAGGGAAATATAACATGGGAAATAAAACAAGGGAAAAAAAGGGCGGCAATGAAAGCTACTATCTTTTCGAGACCTATGAGTGGCCCTGAAAAGGGCCTTTGGATACTTCTTCTTTTATTTTCTGCCTTTGTTCCACCACCTTTTGATTTAACCAATAATTCCCTTCTTCTTCTTTTCTTCCTCGGGAATCCAGTCAGGATGTCCCATAGCTCTAAACTTCTCTTGTATCTTTATCCAATTGTTATTTAATCTTTCAAAGTCCTCTTTCTTTTTTTGGTTTTCATTGTCCTTTCTTTCCTTTCTCTCCTTACTCCAGTTATCTTTTATCTTCTTCACTTCTTCTAATAGTTCCTTTCTCATCAGTTCTTCAGCTTTCTTGAGCGGGTCCAAACCCTTTTGGACATGGGGGTACTCTGTCAAAATATTATCCAAAAAACACTTGACGTTTTCGACAATATCTATTACTTGCTTCAATGTCCCCACTCTAACATAGGGTGGATTAATGCAGCCTCGTAACTTTTTGGCTTCTTCTTCTAGCATTCCTCCTAAGAGCTCCCTGGCTATTTTCAGTCTTTTTGCAAAGTCCAAACTCTTCGTAATCTTCCATTTATGATGTAGTTTTTCCACTTCATATTCCCCGTCTAATATCCAGAAATAGCTGTGTCTTAAATTGTTGAATAAACTTGATGCTTTCGCCATCTTCTATGGTTATTCCGTGGAATGGTTCTAATGTCAGTCACTTTGAGTATATATATCTTAAGCACGGACGTGAAAGTAAACACCCCCCTACATTCACTTTTGATATTATATACTATCCACAAACCATACTATATACTATCCAAAATCACACCCTATACTAACCACACACACGGGGTAGCAGCCAAAACAAACCATACTATATACTATCCAAAATCACACCCTATACTAACCACACACACGGTGAAGCAGCCAAAACAAACCATACTATATACTACCCAAAATCACACCCTATACTAACCACACACACGGGGAAGCAGCCAAAACAAACCATACTATATACTATCCAAAATCACACCCTATACTAACCACACACGGGGAAGCAGCCAAAACAAACCATACTATATACTATCCAAAATCACACCCTATACTAACCACACACACGGGGAAGCAGCCAAAACAAACCATACTATATACTATCCAAAATCACACCATATACCATCTAAATAGAGTCAGTGTTTATAATCACACTACTCCTCTCTCACACCCATTGGCAATTGACATAGTATTTTTTTTCTTGTTATTTGGGTAGCCCTAAGAAGGGCTGTTTTTAAAACTTCAAATTACACCTGGCTAATGCTGGCATCTCCCAGGTCTAGCCCCACACACACATCTCCTACTCCAATCATTCTCCCAATTCACTCTTGTGATTGGGAGCGCAGAGGGAGAATGAGTGGCTTCACTATCCCAATCTTCTGTTTGAGGGATAGTGAAAGTCTCTTCATTTCTGCCTCTATTCCGCAACCGTGGATGAGGTTGTGGTTGTTGCGGCTGAGGCAGTGGGGGCTGCGCCTGTAGTGGACGAACTGGTTCTGGTGAAGGTGTCCTCACTATAGGCTTGACTTCACTAGTTTGCCTCATCATGCGGTGAGGCAAAATTGACATTTTCATTTCCTTCTCCTCTTCTTTCTTTTTCCTCTCCTCCTCTTCTTTAACTCTGGTCTCTTCTTCTTCGGCCTCCATTGCCAGTTCGTCCAGGAGACGTCTAGCATTCTCCAGATGCATTTGAAGTTCTCTTAATTTCTGTACTCTATTCATCTTTGGTGTTGATGCGCCAACGATGGGTAGCCAGACTGACGAGTGCTTTTTATATATAGCACAAGCGCGGACGTGATGGAAAACACCCCCTAGATCCAAAAACTTACATTATCCCTATCATTACCAAAAAACAAAACACGCGGACTTAAAAGAAAACACCCCACACTTTTATACTTGACTCATAATAATTATACATTGAACAAGTTATTTTGAAAAAAAATACGCTGTGCTTATAGACGCACTTCAAAACAAAAGTAAAATGAGATAGTGATTATAGACTCACTTCTATTTTTTTCTAACTTCCTCACATACCATGAGCAAATTGAATGATTAATTCTTTTCGAGAATATTGGGTAGCCCTGAAAAGGGCTGTTTTTTGTGTGTGTACGAGGAAGGATGGCAATCTTTTATCGTCTAAGATTGCGTCCTCGTTTGGCTACACGATAGGGTCTGCTTCTTCGGAATGAGAAAGAGAACTCTTTCGTATCCACACGACAGTCGACAAAACTTCTGTCTGGGTCCTGCTGCTGTTGTTGCTGTTGCTGCTGCTGCTGCTGTTCTCTCTGCTCTCTCTGCTGCTTTTGAAGTCGATACTTCTCAGTCCATTCATCTTTCTCTTTTTGAATTTCCTCTCTGAAGAGTTCTTCTATGAGGTCTTCCGTTTCTTGTAGCATTCTCACATTCTCTATCTCTTCAGGCTTTGGCATCAGATTGTGTCTGATACGATGCAGAGTGACATAAGCTTCGTTCAGCTTAGCTAGTCTTGAGCACATCTTCGTAGGAGGATGAGTCAAACAATGGATGGCCAGACTGGAGACTACCCCTGCTTTATATGGTTCAAGCGCGGACGTGATGGAAAACACCCCTCGACGGTTTAGGGTTTTGAAACGTTTAGATAGTTTGATGTGAGGGATAGAAAGAAAAGTCAAAGAGCATTTATATGAATACAAATGTAAAATAAACGACAGACGCATTGGTTTTCAAAACACAACATTTTTATTCAAATAACAAACATTATTTCAAAGAACAAACATTATTTCAAAGAACAAACATGTCTTTCTTCCATAACACTAATACATTATCTTTGACATGGTTGACAACGTTGTGAATTAAATTGAGATTTCCACTGTTGGAAGTCATTGGGCGATTGATGTACACTACGTTTCCTAGCTAAAGACAACAGATAGCCATAATGGTCACAAAACCATCGATCTACTTTGTCATCGTTTCGAGACGAATGACGATCAAAATAAGTCACTAAATGTTCTAAAGAATATCCAAGACTGCGATGATGCAGATAATAGATACAATATTGTCCACACACCATAGAATCTGTGCTTTGTAATTTCACATTATTGAATCGTGTCGTCTGAGCATTTCTTCTCATAAAGTCAATGATATCATCTTCGAAAGGAGGCAATCCATACAAATCAAAATACTCCGCACATCCCTCTTGAGGAAAGTAGACTGCTACCCAGTGAGTTCCTGGAAGATGACTGTCATCTGTGTTGATGACATAAGCTTGATTCTCTTGAGGTTTGCGATGAGGTAGTTCATCTTTAGCACACACGACAGGATTCCAAGAAGCAGTGTACGAACTACGGTTCAAAAGATAATAAAGTTCCCAAGTATCCATTTTTTGTTGTGTAGCCTTGTGTTTTTCTCTTATTTCTTCACAGGTAATGATAAGTCATCAATTCAATCCAGACTTTTTGTTTGAAACGGTCTGACAAGTAACTGATGGTTCGCTTCGTCTCTTTACTTTTGGCCAAGAGAGCTTCGATGCGATCGATTTCTCGAGCAAACAATGGAGGAGAGGAATGATCACGTAAGCCTTTATACCACTGAAGTAACACGGCTTCTTCGGAGATGAGACTCCAAGCTTCGTTCAGATAATTGTCCAATTTTTCTTCTTGACTCATCATCATACATTTATCGTGTTGAATTTGACTGGGATGATCGATTTGACATCCATAACAATCTTTTTTAATCATGTCCCTCATTGTATCTTCCAAGTGTTGTGCAAAACAAGCCACTAACTGTTGTTCCTGTTCTGGCCATCTGGATTGCATGATCACTACCTCTTCGTTTTGGTCTTGGGGTTCTGCTTTTTCTGTAACCTCCCATTCCATGGATTCTCCACTATTCAAAGAAGGACAAGGGTCTTCCATAATGTCTAATAGTCTAGAATGACTTCTCTCAAACTGTTGATTTCTATGGTATTATCGAATTCGGCATACAGAATGACATTTACTGTATGGGGAAGAGATGGGTGATCTGCTGTTGCTGCAAACTGAAGTTCAACACGCAGTTGTCCTGATTTTATAGGGTGGAAATGTCCCTCGTCACTGCCTTGGTCTGGAGTGAAATCAAAACCCCACAAAGTGTAACCTCCTGCATAATCGTCGTAGGAAATACCGTGACTGGTGTTGGTTCCTAACTGTCCTGTGGCTTCGTACAGTGACAAGTACGACCTCAAGTAATTCTTCTGGGCAAAGTTGGGTTCGAAAGGTCTGGTACACAAAGTTTTGCCATCGCGACTGACTTCGATTTTGGATACATTGTAGTGATGAAACTGGAAAGGATTTTGAGTGTAGGCACCGTTGAAGGCTGCATTGCTGACGATACCGATGAATAAACGTTTGGGTAACTGTCCTTGGAACAGATGATCTTCGATCTTAGATCGGAGTCCAGCGGCAATGGTGAAAGTTTTGACTTCCACGCGTCGTATCGGATACTTGGCTGTCGTTCTGCTCAAAGTGTGACTGATGTCATTTCCCACTTTAGGTAACACTTCCACACGACGCACGTATAATCTGGCTTCTTCGATCTTGGTTTTACAGTGGTGAGCAGTAGGAGCAGCAACAGTTTCAGTAGCCATCAAATGGAAAGCAGCACTGCTACGATTCAGTCTCAAGCGAATATCTACTCCGTTTAGCAAATACTTCTCTTGAAACCACATGTCCAAATGCAAACGATCGCACAGTTCTAAACTACGTCCTTGCAGAATTTTCTTTTGACGCTCGTTAAAACCCACATTGTGAGGATTGGTAACATTGCCATCATTATCTACTTCGGTCAAGGCTGTGTCGATAAATTTATTTGCTGTGTCAGGTTTCCATACCACGCAAGCATCTAAATGAGTGTTTTTGGCTTCTTTTCCGTACGTCAAGAGATTTTCTATGTACGCTCGGTAAGGGTAAGTATCCGTGCTACTGCTGACCAGTTTGTTATTCATGTACAAATCCACTTCGCTGAACAAGGAATGCATGAAATTGTTGACGGGAGATGATTGGGTATCGGCTCCTGGAGCGTTGCCGTCCGTTTTGGTTACTTTCACTTTTAAATACAAGTAACTGTTGTTGAGATCGATGTAATCTTCGGGTTGCCCTTTGATTTCAAACTCGATGGGAGCTGAATCCGTCAAAGAGGAGATGGGATGAAATTCAACCCATTGGGCTTCTTGCATGGTCATCATCGTAGGTGGCATGGCAAAGAGATCCAGTTCCGACTTGGAACAGGCACAAGATTCTTGGTGCATCATTTTTCTTTATGTTTTTTCTCTTCACTTTTAATAATCAAAAATGTCTAAGTCTCGAGCGGTTCTTTTTTTCTTCGTCTTTCTCACTTTAGAGGTACGGAGACTTTTGAAATTGTGCCTTCGTCGTCGCTTTCTACCTTGTCCTTGCTGTGTCGTCAGGGAAGCAGGAATGTCAGACTCGGTACCGTTCAGGGTATTTATAGGACTTTCTCGTCGAACCAAAATCTCTTTACCCGTTTGAAGTAAGACATTTTTGCCTGCTCTCAAAAAAGCTTCTTTTGGGTTTTGTTTGTCAATGAGAACATTGTGAAGAAAATCTTTGCCGTGAGTCAATGCGGCATCTTTTAAGGCGTGCAATCCTCGTGTCACCATCGGTTTCAAAACAGGGACCACGGAACGAAAGGCTGATTTAAACATATCTCCTAAGCCATGTCCTCGTTGTCGAGTGACTCCTCGGTACACAGGATACATCACTTTTTCAGTTGTTCGAGAATCGTTTTTGAAAATGGAGTTTCACTGTGACTTTCCCTTTGGTAAATGGAATATTTTGTCCTAGTTCTCCTTTTATAAAAATGTTGACACTGTCGAAATACGACTTACTGACGGGTAAATAATGAGGATGTACAAATTCACGGTGAACGTGATTGGTATTTCCACCTTCCTCTTTATCGGTAGTGTCAGAATCCACTTTGAAAGGAATGACACGCAGTAACGGTGCAGAGGTGTGTCCTACCACGTTGTACTCTGCCACATCGGAGTACACAAACATCAAGTTGAGACCTTGGTTCAATTCAATAGGGAATCGAAAATATTTGGCAAAATCCGAGTTACTGGTTATGCCTGGTATTTGCTTTTTGTTCTTGAGCATCTCGACGTCTCCACCTAAAATATCAAATAATTCAGGACAAAAAGTAATGGCCATCATTTTCTCCTCTAAAAATGTCATCATGAGTCGACGAGACACTGAATAGTACTCAATGGTCACACTTTTTGGGTTTTTTGAGTTTGCAAAGGACTCCATGGCTTTACCAAACACAACATTGAACCTGGTTACAATCGTATTCACTAAATGTTGACCACTAAAATAATAACCTGGAGGAATGACGAACTTATGAGTGGACAGGGCTTTAGTTGGGGGTCCATCTGGTTTCTTTTCGCCACCTTTACCTCGTGCGTCTAAGGCTTTTTGCAATTGCTCGTCATACACTTCTACTGTAAAAGTGTTTTGATTTTCGACGATGTTTTTGATTTGTGTCGGGTGTATTATTTCCACTAAAGCTACTTCCCAATGATCATCTTGATCCAAATGCATGGTTTGAGGTAATTTAGCCGTGTAACAGCACAACGTGTTGTTAGGAAACACCTCCATGGAACTGTCACTGGGTAACGTTAAGTAAAATTGGTTCATAGTGTTGTTCATAATTCCAATGTTGTTCTGTCCGAGGAGTCACTCGAGGTTAAAGGAGTGTCTAAAAGAGGATTGTGATTGGAAGGGTGACTGTCAGGAGAAGGACTAACGTTGGACGCAAGGCTCCCAATAGTGTTATTGTTGTTCCCGTTGTAAGAGTATTTCAGGGAAGGATTGGGAAGAAGATATCCGATGCAACTGCTGAGTAAAATGGTCCACAATTGTTTGTGTCCTTGTTGCAAACTCAAATTAGCAATGGCTGCACCGATGACACAATACACCACAAAGATTTGACAGAAAAAAACGATTTGTGTTTTAGGGACACGTTCTCCACACCACACCCACAAGGGTTGCTTTTGTAAATCTTGCAGAGATGACGTGAGTGAAGGAGTAGTCACTGTGGTCGCTGAAGCTGTATTGAAGGGCATGATGGTCACTTCTTTTTATAGTCGATGACTTGGGCAGCGTCAATCCAAGAATCAAAACTAGGAGGATATCCTTTCCAACGTACTTTGACTTCTTTGACACGACGTTTTCCTACTTTACGGGTTCTTCGTTCGAGAATGCTTTCAATGTCGTACACGTCGTCTTCTTTTTGGTGACACGTTGTAACTCAGGCAAGTAAAACGTTCCTTTTAATACTTCTCCGTTCATGTCT
This sequence comes from Unio delphinus, assembly GCA_029339505.1. Lineage (NCBI taxonomy): Eukaryota > Metazoa > Mollusca > Bivalvia > Unionida > Unionidae > Unio > Unio delphinus. Next base: position 63,537 of record JAQISU010000378.1, read on the forward strand.
TCCAATTTATAGACGGTAGGATGACGATCGCGCACTCGTCCAGTAATACGAAACAATTCGGTGGTCCAATTGGGTAAGTAACCTTTGTCGAAAGTGCGTTTGGTTTTACCAATGCGTACCCAATCTCCCGGGGTTAACACTTCTCCACCTTTCCTGGGGACAGCCCTCGTTCGGGACGTACCAAACAGACGCTCAAAAACAGTCACTTCGTTGTCGGGTGTCACCTCTTGTGGGGCACGTCCAATGCTTCTATGGTAAGATTGATTGTAGGCTTGGACTAAGTGCGGTAAGACGTCGATGTACTTGAGAGTGTGTTGATGCGTAAAATATTTCCACATGCGTTCTTTCAAGGTACGTTGAAAACGTTCCACGATACTGGCTTTGGTTTCAGGATTTTCGGTGGTGAAAAAATGAATGTCACGTTTCTTTAATTCTCGTTGGAAAGCTTGGTTTAGAAATTCGGTGCCTTTGTCGGTTTGCCATTGAAGAGGGTGACGACCACTTTGTTTCAACACCAGTTGCAAAGCTCGTACTAACTCTCCGCTCGATTTGGATGTCAACGGTACGACCCAGGCAAATTTAGAAAAGACGTCGATGACACAAAACAAATATTTGTAGCCACGATTGTAGGTGGCTAAATGAGAGACATCGGCTAAATCGGCTTGCCATTGATGATCGATGCCTTCCACTTGAGTGCGACTTCTGTGAAATTTTCGTCGAATGGGTTTGTGTAAAGTGTACGTCGCTTGTTCTTGTAACCATCGTTGTACTGTAGGTAAACGGAGCTTTTTCAAGCGAGTTTTTGCAGCACGATACAATTTCTGAATGCCTCCGTAACCTGCAGGGTGAGCTGGATCGTAATAAATGCTGGCTAAGACCTTCTCCATGGTTTAGGTTAATAAGTGACCCACTCTTCGAGGATATTGCTTTGGGTGGGACGAAATGCGGGTTGTTTGGAAACGGTTTTACGTGTCCGATGTGCCACAGGAGTTGACGTCGAGGGTGCTGGTGGTGGTGGTGGTGGTGGCAGAGGTAATGAGATAGCTTTGGTCTTCTTTTCTTTTCTCACTTCTGGTTTCCTTTCTTTCTTTTTCACTTCTGTTGAAGCAGGAGTAGCCATCATCTTTTTAACCCAAGTTTTGAGTTCTTCTCGTTGGGGCGTGGGAGAAGGGGTCAATAAGGAAGCGGCAATCTTACTCGGAATGGGAGTAGCAGTGGGTGTTTGAAAGAGATCATGGGGTTCTTTTTCTTCCTTGGGTAATGGTGGGGTGACGTCTGTTTTGGCTACTGTAGAGGGTAAAGGCGACGGATTATTCATTAGTGCCTTCAAATCGGACAGTGTGGGTAGAACTGATTGTTCCACAGCTTTTCGATGAAAGAGTTGTAGTCGTTGCAGAAGTTGACCGTACTTTTGCGATTTTTCGGTTTCGGACAAATCGTGGCGATGCAGCAAGGATTGCAATTCGTGTTGTAATTGGGACATCTCGTTCAAATCAGGATTGGGTGGTAAATGGGGGGTACGTTGTTCTTGCCAACGATGGTATTCCATCCATCGTTTGTAAGGAACTAAAGTCAGTTTTCGTCCTTCCATGGGCTTCCATAGGTTACGTCTGAGATCGTGGTACTTCATGGATCCCTTTTATCTTCTGGAAGGATCATACATATTGCTACCCATACCTTGGGGCCATCCCTTGGTGCATCCCCGGGGCCATCCCTTGGTGCATCCCTGGGGACATCCCTTGTGTCATCCCTTGTAAAAAACCTGGTAATATGCTGGATAGGATACCGGATTTCGCTAATCCTCCCAACACAGGAAGAAGAAAAGGTAAAAATCCTCCGCGTTGCACCAACATTTTTTTCTTTTGACGGACGGGTATTTTCTTTTGGACCATTTGACGAAGAACGTGTCGATGTTTGGCTAAGCATTTTTTCTGGTGTGAAGACAAAGGTATCGTGCCTTTCAAGACATTCAAACAACATTCGCACACGGTATCGATGACATCTTTGGAAGCCGTTTTAATGATTTGTTTTCGCATGGGTGGAGAGGCTTTGGACAGGACAGACAACACGTCTCCGTGTTTGACCAAACGAGGAGGTAGTCCTTTCTTTTTCTTTCCTTTGTGAGGTGTAGAAAAATATTTTCTGCGAGGTGACATCTTTGCTTGTTCGTTCCACAATACCACTGACGTCCATGACTTGAAACACACCCTCTTTTATCTTTTTTTTTGTTGTGCCATCACTTGATTTATAAGTGGTATCACTTTTTCTGGAAAGAGATCATGGGGTAGGAAAAATCCTCCGCGTTGCACCAGCATCTTTTTCTTTTGACGGACGGGTATTTTCTTTTGGGTCTTTGGACGATGAACGTGTCGATGTTTGGCTAAACGTCCTTTCCTTTTCTTTCCTTTGTGGGGTGAAGAATGTTTTCTGCGAGGTGACATCTTTGCTTGTTCGTTTCACAATATTACTAGTGTCAATGACTTGGTAGACACTCTCTTTTATCTACTTTTTGGGGAACTACCGCTTCGTCAAAAAGGTAACAATGTCTTTCACAAAATTACCAAAGGATCCTCCTTTTTGGTGACTCTTCTTTTTCTTTAAAAGTCTACGTCTTTGGAGGAAAGGACGTTGATGTTTGGTTTTAAAGCTTTTGGTGAGATGACGAGATTGTCTTGTTCCTTTTCCTTTTTGGACAGCAGAACGACGAGGGTAGTGGCAGTGGTGGTGTGCACGTTTTTGAGGAAGCATCCTTGAGTGTTCAGCAGTGGTACAGAAAAATACTGATTGACGTCGTGGTCTTCAAGTCATAGTTTTATACTGGAATGCGACGCCACTGATTATCTTTGCGTCGTATCAACTTCATGGCAGGTAACACACGTCGTGAAGGAGTTCGCAATGGACTCAATCGGGACAGTTCTTGTTTGGACAAATCTAGTAAACTCTTTAACATGCCAGATCTTTCTTGGACTTTCACTTTCGGGGCAGGTACTTTGTGAGTAGCTGCTACTGCCGCTAATGTGGACGAGGGTGTCACCGGTGGAGGAGACGTTTTGGGAGACGCAGATTTCCAATGTTTCATCAAATTAGGAAAAACGGGTGTCAAATTGGGTTTGGCTGGCATCACCTGCAACGGAGAAGTGACAGCCCCTGAGGCTACTGGCAACGTAGTCCCTGCCAAACGTCCTTGTAGATCTTTTCTTACAGGTCGTGGTTGACGAAGGTAAGGTTGTGTCCTGGCCGAAGTGCCTTTCTTGCGAGTGACCGCTTTTTTCTGTGGACTTTTCTTTTTCTGTGCTTTGGTCTTGGTACCCTTGTTCTTTTTCTTAGGGGTTTGTTTGGCTTTTTTTGTTTTCTTCTTGGGGTGAACTTTGGGAGTATTGGGATCCCATTTTAAAAGGGAACGAATGATGACACCTCCTAGAGAACCACTACCTCCAGGTTTCAATATGATTTGCTTTTTGGTGTGAGTGTCGATGCGAGGACTGGCCAGTTGCGTCAAGGCTACTTTGTTTCTGTCAAAAAAGCGTTTGGTTTGATGTGGAATGTGAATGATGCCTTGCAATATTTGACGTGCTGTCACCGTAAACCATCGTAAGACTTCTTTTAGACTGGCTTCTAAGACGTGAGCACGTCTTTGTGGATTTTTTTCGCGACTGATGCCGCACAAGGCACGAATCAATTTGATCGGAAGATGAGACTGAAGGGACGTCATGTTGACGATGTATGAGACCAGGTCAAAGTAACCCAAGGTTTTTATAGATTTTTTTAGTGCTTCATAGTGTTATGTCGACGAGGAGGACGTGTACACGACAGGTCCTCCGTCTTGACACCAATCGTGAAACAAATCGGTACGAAATCGCAAATAATCAGGGGTAGTGGGTTTTAAATCCACGAGTAAATAGGCGTGTGGCGTTTGAGTGGCATCATCGTACGCATGAGTTAGCCAAGGTGTTCCTAACTGTTTGGCTAAAACTTGCACTTGTGATTTATCTCGAGGACTTTTAAACAAGACCACGTAATGAGCATTGAGACTAATGGTACGATGGGCTTTACTTTGTTGAAATAAATTTTGTGTAATGTAAATGACACTGGCATTACGATGATGCCCTTTACGTGTAAACCACAGTTTAATTTCTTCTTCGTCTTCTCCTAACATGTCGTCAAAAATAACCCAATGAGTTTGACTAGGGTCAGACACGATTCCCTCGTCTTCTTTAGGAATGCCTGCTACAAACACAATGGAATCACCTTGACTTTCTTGCAAGAGGCTGTATGCCGATTGCCACTCTTTGTAACACCACACGATGCGTTGAGGTGGACGATCGATCAAATGATGTTTATGTTCGATCAAACGTTTGACAAATTCGGTTTTGCCTGAACCGCTCGGTCCAGCAATTAACATGTTAAAAGGATGACGAAGATACAAGGCTTTCCAACTAGCCTGATCTAAGTGTTCGTCAATGACTTTGAATGTGGAGGAGGAAGGAGTAGTAGAAAGAGTAGAGTGAGCCATAGTCGTGTAGTGGTATGTCAGTATTGACACAAAAACAGACAAGACAAGAGGTTTTTATACTTTTTTCAAGACACGTTTATTTGAATGCATGTTTAAATTTGAACAACACGAAAACATAAAAGCCAAATGGATAAATACAGGAATAAAATACCTAGGCAAACGATCAAAGTGGAATATAAACAAGTCACTGTACAACGTGGTTTGGGTAACGAAGGTGTCCTAGAGGTAGTATGTAATGTTCTTATAGTCTCCTCTACAGGGGATACAGTCACATAGTTGTCTTCTCGAAAGGGTCTTTGTGGGGGAATGTCCATGACAGTTCTGTCTTGAACAGAAGGATTGTCTTGGGTGATAGATTCTTTTTCTTTTTCTTCTTCTGGTACTGTTACTAACACAGGATTAAAAGTGACTTTTTTCACACGACGATGAATTTTAGGAACACAACGCTTGGGCATAATGGGATACTTCGTTTGTCCAAGCCTCAAAATCCCAACTTTTCCAGTCACGTACATCTGTCCAATGAGGGTGTAAATCACAAGCTACACACACATCTTCGTACACTGCTTCCGTACGTAAAAGTTGACGAATCTTTTTTTCTTGGAAAGGTCGAGACGTATCCAGATGAAAGCGTAAGGCTTTGAACAGAATAAGTCTCTCGTGGACATTTAAAGGAACCACCATACTGTCTTATTTTTTTGATAGGTAGTGTTCGTAAAGTGTCCACAAGGAATCGGCAGGTAAACGAAATCCCAGAAAGCAAGTCACTAAAACACACACGACACGTCGACCCCAATTCATAGGGTATAGTTCTTGTAATAAGTGTTCGTAATCTTTCACCGTGTGAATCTTCTCATTGATATCCTTCCACGGAATCTGTTGGATCACCAATGATAAAGGTTGTGGCATGGTCGTTCTCTTTTATACTTCTTTTTTAGGTCGAAGACTATCAGTGTAGATTCAACCCAGAATTAAACATAGAATTAAATTTGCTCCAAAAGCGAAAGTGATTAATATAACGTGTAATTTCGTCCCACTGCCATTCAGGGTAACGGTTAAGAAGGATCACAGCATCTTCAGAGGTAAACGTAGTAAATTGGTAACAGAGCAAAAAAATACCCTTAATCCAGAGAAATCTAACACGTTGGTTAATTTTTGTCACTTGCCTCTTGTGAATTTCACGACACAAAAGTTCTACAGTCACCCATTGCGATTTTTCTTTAGCAAGACCTTGCCAAACGTCCTTGTAGATCTTCTCTTGCAATTCGTGTGGTAATCCTTGAATATAATGTTTTAGAGAGGGTTTATATACTGGTCTAGGTGTGTTACACGACATGGAGTAGTAGTGTCACTTCCAATCACTAGGTCCCACTAAAGGTAGGTATTGACAATTCGGAGACCATCGAGCATGTTCCAAGTAAGCGGAATCTTTCTGTTCCCACTCGTAAATGGATACACCACAACTGAAACACTTGACTTTATCCCCTTCGCCCAAGTAGAAAAATCCGGCTCTGGCTAATTCTTCAGGAGTTGGTCCAGGCAGATATTTTGGCCATTTATCTTTGAAGGTTTGGAATCGACTTTTGAAATGACAATATTCAGGCAAACTCGTCGGGAACGAATATTCGACTCTCCTCACTTCAGTTCGATGCAGGTACGGTGAAATTCCTAGGAGTCCACGATAACGTGTGGCACCGCTTTCGCATCCCTCAGGTTTGACACGCACAGCATCACTTTCCACGGTAGATATAGGGGTAGTAGTCATAGCAACGTTCCCACGATATCCAGCTGAATCGCTAACGTCACAGCGTCTGGCATCACTACAATCGTAGGGTTCACCATCGCACTCTGTAACGCAATTACAGTGCATACCGCAAGGACACTTACAGTTTCCTTCCGGACAACTTCCGTTGCAATGCATGGGTCTTATCCATCCAGTACTTTTCACACTCTGGAAAGGTACATTTGTTTTACAATCCCCAAACTTGAATGATGTCTGTTTAAATGGATTCATCTTCTTTTCGCTTGGCTGTGTTAGTCACAATGAACTATTGGTATTGGACAATGTCCCTTTTTATATGCTGCCCAATTTCGACGTGACCGTACGGGAGAGTGAAGTGATTGGGAAGTCGTACTCTTTTTTGGTACACGATTTGATATACTTTTTCCAAAGGTCGGCTAACGATTTGGTGTGTGGGTAAACGGACAATCTTGTGAGGTTCGTGGGTAGTCACTTGAAACGTTTCATCCTGTCCCGACTGTAAGGCTTCTTGTAGCACGTTAAAGTTCACCACTTGACTGGTGCGATAATTGAGAGTCAATCCTTTCACTTTACATTCGGTGTGCATTTCTCCTTGTGGGTCTCGGTATTCGTAGCCGTAATTTTTAGGACCGCCGCTTGCAAAAGATAGAATCTTGTGGTTGGGATGTTCATCGGTCCAGGCTCCTAAACGGTCTCCTTCGATGACAGGGTTACACTGGTTCGGTCGGTGAATGTAAATGCAACTGTCCGTGTCAAAATACAACACACGATCTCCTAACAGTTCTAACACTTCGTACAATTTTAAACGAGCGTGGGCTGTCACGTAAGCCGCAATGATGACATTTCCAAATTTGTCGGCTTCTACAAAGTCTAGTTCTTCTTCGTAATTGACTAAGATCAAGTCCTCACGAATGACGTCCACGTGTTTCATGACTTTGGTTTTGTCGTGAATTATCTGGAAGTAGCGGGAAGGTTCAGACAAATACTCCGTCTTGGGTAAAGACGGACGTTGTGCCATTTTACCCCACAAACAATTGAGCATGACTTTGGCAAACGATCGCCTTCCTTCGTTTTTCTCGATGTGGTCTAAAGTGATGCCTTCCTGCTCCCGATATTTTTCTTTGAATATCTTTTGGTCTTCGGGAGTGTGACACCAGGAAGGATAGCCACTAGCTTCTTGTTTTAGTTTTAAAAAGGCATCCACGTAGTCTGCAAAAATACCTTTCTGTGTCTCGTCGCCCTTGCGGTATTGTTGTGTCTTGGGAAAGTGGTAAATTTCGTACACTTCTAACAGTTGATATCCCAGGTCCAGTGCTTTAAACAATTCCACGCTCACCCACGTTCCTGTCAAGGCACGTTCTTCCTGAGTGTGCTGACAAGGTTGGTCTTGGTTGCACGTTTCGGCACATGTGCGACACAAAGGAAACATCAGTTTTCCTTGGCAATGGTGAGGTAAAACGGGATGGTACAAGTCTGTGGGAGGTAAGACTTTGCACTTGATCAATCCTTCGTACTGACGAATGTGGTCCAAGTCAATGTGTTCTGTCGTCAATTCTGGATGCCCTACGGGAAAGTGACAATATTTGCACACGTAAGGATACAGCGAACACACGTCCAAGTATTTGATTTCTTCTCCTTTCTCCTCGTCCGCTTGGTACAGCAAACAAGTAGCATTCGTTCGTCCTCCGTACAAACTATCCCGAGGGTTCAATGGGTCCACCCACTTGTAACTTTCTACGATGCGTTTAAACTCGGGATCGGTTTTCAAACGCAGATCGTACTCGTGTTCCCACATTTCCACTACCTGGTATCCTTGTTGTTCTAACTTCAAACGTCGTTGACACGTGGTCTGGTACAAATCTTCCATAGTTCGTTGTAAAAACTGATTTTTGGTGTTACGCTGAGGGTAGCATAGGGGACATCCGTGAAATAAACATCCGTTAAACTCGTACACGATCTGAGGGTTTTCTAAGTCCCAACCATCTACCGAATACGTTCCGATGGTCTTTTCGCCTCCTCCGTTGCGAGCGTGTTGGATCCATTTGTCTTCCTTGTCGCACAAGTAATGGAGCCAGCGTAGGGCTTTAACCGAGTATTGACGTTTGACAAAATTTGTCGTTTGAGGACAGATGACCGCTAGAGTATTTTCGGGCATAAAGCGTTTTCGGTACACTAAGGAACATGCTTTGGCGATGGTACAAGCTTCTTTCAAAGGATCGATCCCTCCGTATTCCATGAACAGTTCTCGAAATTTTCCACAACAGCGTCGTAAAATGTCCACGTCAGATCGACAATACTTTAACATTTCTTCTTGAAAGTCAAAGGGGTCCGAGGCGTGAGTCTGGTACCAAGCATGGAAAGCTTCTCGTTGTTCGGTGCGCATGTTGTCGGGGTCGTAGTCGTCAACCTCAGGAAAATGGGGTAGAATGGCATGTTGATTGGCTTCGGTATTAAAAAAGTGTGGAAAATAACCTTTGGCCATTTCTGTCATTCCAAACGTTTTAGGCATGCGACTCAAAGGCATGGCCAAGTAACACATCGAATCTTTAAACTGTACTTGTCCTACTTGCATAGAAATGATTTTGGCTCCGTTCAAAGTCACTTGAGGCCGTTCGGTACTTTGTTCCGCATAGTATCTAAGCAGAAATTGCCCATCGTATCCCGAGAAATTGTGAGCCATGACCGTGGCATGGCAATGACACTCTCCGTAACGTTCGATGTCTTCTGGACTCCACGTTTCGTCGATGGGGTTTAGGATCCATTGGGCAAAATCGGCTAGCGTATTTGACCCTCGAAAGATTTTTTCACGTCCTCCAGGAATCTTGCTGCAGTAAGGGCAATGACTAAAGATAGGTTCTTGGATGCACTGCTCGCACGCACGGTGAGCCACGCAGAAATTAGGAATGTGAATACCAGTTTCTTGCATGCATTCGAAATCAAAAAAGATAAAATTCCCTTTCTTCTGGGTATCTTTTGGTTGGAGTTGGTATTTTTGAATGAAGCATTCGTGTTCCAAATCCACGATTTGGTGACAAATGTGACATCGTTTCTTCCCTCGACAAACGTGTAACTTGGCACTATTGGTACGTATGCCTTGTCCACAAGTAGGGCACAATCTCAGGAGTTGACAAGCACTTTTCTGCTGTGAACCTTGCATCTTCAAATGTTGTTGGTAACAGGTAGGACTGACAAAAGTACGCTGACACACAGGGCAATGCACTCTTTCTTGTCCTTGGTCCAGACAAGGTTGTGAGGCCAAACATCCCTCACATTTTGATCCACAATGCTTGTGTTGTTCTCGATTGTTATAACCATAGTCACATTTTTCACAGTAGTAACTGTATTTCAGAAATCCAGTGATACTGGTAATGGTATCAAAATGACCATCGTGATGATAGACGTGAATGTATTTTCCGTCTTTGAAATCGTGGCCTCGAAACAAAAGTGGACCACGCACTTCTTGAGGGTGTAATTTCAAGGTGTAACGTGGAGCCAAGACGTCTTGCAATTTTTGCATTTCTGGAATGCCACAATGGGTGTCTTTGGATATCCCTGCTTGCTGTAACAGGAGTTCTGCTTCACTTCTTTGTTTGGCTCGGTCCGATTGTTGAATAGTTTTCCAGGCTCTTTTCCATTCTGCCGTATCGTTCTTGTTGGTATACGTTCGTCCCACGACGATGGCACGGGCTAAACACATCTGGTCTTGAGGATTGTTAATTTGGACGAGGCTTCGCTTCATGTTGCGAAGGCTGTCGACCAATAATACTTTTTTGCGTCCTGTCCCCTGGGGAAGAGACACGTGGGTCATGAACAGTGTGGCTTTTCCGTCGGCGATGTGAAACTTGTCGTTGGATTGTTGCACATGTTGAATTTTGTCAATGACTTTGGAAGGTGTTAATTGTGATGGGTTAGTAAACTCGATCCAAACGGGAGACTTTAAATTATCGTGATGAATAGAAAGTCTCAAGCGATCGTCTTCTTTAGCTTGACATTGCTGTTTCAATGCAGTTAACACAGAATCCCACACCTCGGTAATGAACCCTTCTGTATTCTCCAAAGGTACATTGGCCTTGAAATCTTTAAACTTTACGGCATACGTGTAAGCCGATGTTTTAAATTTTCGAGAGGAACGCTTTTCTGTCTCTCGAATGTGATAGTAATTTTCAGGGTTTACTAAGGGTGGTGCACTTTGCTTGGAAGTCGATTGTCTGGGTGTAGATTCGGGCTCACTCATGTCATCTTCAAAATCACTGGCATGAATTTGAGCCAAGACTTCAGCTACTGTGCTAGGCGATACATTACGTTTCTGTCTCTTACTGTCTTTTCCTTTCTCCACAACATGATGTGGTCTTTTCATCTTGTCTGCAAAAAGTCAAATGACTACCTTTTAAAGACCATAACCCCTATATATTCATGTTCGATCCGTGCATATATAAAGGGTGAGTGTCTAACCTTTCAGTATTCATTTCACTCTCACATTGACCAGAACGATGAAAGAACCTACAGAAGTGGAACTTCTCATTAGAGCTTTACGTGGGGTCATACGAAAGTTTTCGTCAGACCAGCCGACGGCCTACTCTCCCTCCTATCGAGATAAAAGTCAAGATACTTGCTATATCTGTAAGAAGAAAGGACATTGGGCTACAGAATGTTCAGATCGTGACAAAAATAAAAAAGGTACCAATAGAGACAAAAGTCAAGATACCTGTTATTATTGTAAAGAGAAAGGACATTGGTCTCCAAACTGCCCTAAGAAACAACAGGAGCAGGAGGAGGAGGAGGAGAAGGAGGAGGAGGAAAGAAATTCTGAACAGGAGGAGGAAGAGGTACCCTCCCCCAAGGAAGAACCCCGACACGTTCACAAAGACAAGAAAAGAAGACGAAACGAAAGTGAAGAGGAAGAAAAAGAAAAAGCTGTGACAGTAAAGAAAATGAAAAAACAGAAAGAGTGAAACAGAAGAAACCTATGAACTTTTTTAAAGTGGTCTTGTGTTATGTTATGTTGTGATATTGAATTGTGACGTTTGTACTAGAATACACCAGAGAGAAAAAACGTAAGTGTCTCTTGGTTTTGATTTGATAGTATAATTACCTACACTCACACATTCCTTCACTCACACGTACATCATGGGTCTTTAAAAAAATAAAGGACTTTTGAGTTTTCATTGAAATAGGCAATTGACATAGTATTTCTTTTCGAAATAATTGGAGTGGCCCTGAAAAGGACCGTTGGTGTTTTGTGTGTTTAAAACAAAACAAACTCAGAAACGGGAGGAAATCCTCTTGAGCTGTCTTAAGCCTTTGCCACGGCCAAGGCCTACTTCGGGACTGGTGGTTCCTGTCAATGATTTGGTAGAAATCACTAACGGTGGTAAGGTAGACGTAGTCACAGAGAGATCGGGTTGTTTCGCTCGAGAAGGTCTTTTTCTCTTCGGTCGTGATAAAGAAGTCTGATACATTTGTTTCAGACTCCTTAACTCAGCTAAAATATCTAAAAGTACCGTCATGACCGTTTGATTTTCACTATTTTCTTTCTGTCCTTGGTCTTCATTCTTCTCCGTTGCTGCTGCTGCTGCTACTGTTTCTTCCTGGTGTTTTCTTCTTTCTTCTTCTTCTTCCTGCTGTTGCATAAGAAAAGCTTGTTCTTCTACTTTCTGTTGTTGTAAAAATCGCTCCAATGCTTCTTTTTGTCTCTGCTTAAAATCATCGACGTGTCCATAAGAAGATACAGAAGGCAACGAAGGTTCCGGAATAAATTCTTGCGATGTTAAAAAATCCACAATATCCCAGTTAAAATCAACTTCTTCTGGATGTAGATTTGTCATGACTTTAGTAGTCACTGTTGGTCCATGACTTGCTGTCTCTACTCCTGTCTCACTCCAATTCATTGTCTTCTTAATGTCCGCCATGATTGACAACTCTCTTGAATCGATTGACTGCGCACAGGCGCTAGTACCTCTATATAGAAAAGGTGACGTCACAGACTGCTCTCTTCCGATTGGATGGCTGTACCTGACTTTTGTAACGCACGTTTGGATTGGTGGATACACTCAATCCGTTTCAATCCGCTCTTCCCCTATAAATAACCGCAGTACACGGCATTCGCTTTACCTGTTCTCATCAGAAGATGTGGACTAATGTTGAATCGTCAACCCTTGTGTCAAGTATGCTGTTTAGGACTGACATACCCATGTATGTCAGATCATCATGGAGTGTCATTCATATGACGGAGACAGCCTATTGGAAGAGAAGAGTCTATGTGGAAAGACAAGGTTGCTTGAAGAGAGTTCTCTTCTATGGACCCACAGTAAGGAGAAGTTTAAGGAAGACAAGAAGATCTGTGAGATGTCCTCTATGTTAACAAGACAACGTTAACATTACACATAACGGCCCTTTTCAGGGCCACTCATAGGTCTCGAAAAGATAGTAGCTTTCATTGCCGCCCTTTTTTTCCCTTGTTTTATTTCCCATGTTATATTTCCCTTGTTATCTTTCCCTTGACGCTATATAGACCCACTATGTTCCATTTCCCTTGACGCTATACAGACCCACCCTGTTCAATTTCCCTTGACGCTATAGTGCCCCAAGCTGTTTTGACGCTATAGTGCCCCAAGCTGTTTTTGACTGGATTTTCCCTTGACGCTATAAATCTTGACGCCATAGTGCCCCAAGCACTTTTTGACTGGATTTTCCCTTGACGCTATAGTGCCCCCTATTACTACTTATATATATATATATATATATATATATATATATATATATATATATATATATATATATATATATATATATATATATATATATATATATATATATATATATATATATATATATATATATATTATGTGCTGTACTCGGTGATGTTATTCGGAGTTTATTCCGACGGATAACCACAAAAGCAATGCCAATTGAAAAGCTACTGGGAATGAAAACGTTGTTCGTGATAAAGGTATTTGAATTATTGATGATGATGTTCGTTAAACATTCTCAGCAATCAAGGAAAGACTAGCACAAATAATAGGACACAAATTGCAGCCATTAAGACTGGTAAGCACCAACGATGTGCATACAAATATTAGTAAAAATATAAATCAATCTGCAAATCAAAGACACTCAAAATCCGGTGGTGTATCCTACTACTGGTAGAATCAGAAAAAGAAGACGTATAACTGCTAGTCTAATAACAGGAAGTCGTTTTTATGTCAGGAAATAGCAAGTTTATTAATATTCAAGCGTGTATCTGATCCCGCATTTGACATAGATGCGCCAGACATCAAAGATTATCGGTACGTGATTATCAGTAGTATTCGAATCATTCACGAGAGGTAAGTTACCTTGGGCGAATTTAACTTTCAGTTAGCGTAAAAGCAGATATTTCTTACCTACTGAAGCATTTATTGAAGTATCATGTGAATTTCAAAATTTCATAGCACAATGATATTCGACAATCCTGGTGTAACTGTAGTTGCACTGAGAATAAATGGATATCAAGAACGATCGGAGGAGGTATTATTAAACTTTGAGATTAATCATGTTGTACGTGCATATCATCGCTTGACATTCATGGGACGTGATCAAAATATTTATTCTGGTCTACAAATACCACAACTAGATTTTACAGCGCTTTATCCGATGTATTTGTGTTCGCTAGAACATGGATTTATTTCGATACTATGTTGTTGGTACACCTTTTTGAGCTCGTGTAGCAAGATGAGATATTGCTAATTGTACAGCAATCGTTGTTATACTCTTAGACAAAACAGTGCTGCTTGAAGGTGTTGGTGGACTTATGAGAATCATGGATGCCCCAGTGGAAAACATCTAATTGGATCACATGCGATCCCGCGTTGCACGATCAGTATCATTACGTTAATGTTATTCTGGCCAGGAGACAGATTTAAAGGATAAAATCAGCATAAAAAAGAATTATGGAATAAAAATGTCGCTAACATCAGCTGCTTTACAAGTCCGAAATAAATTATACCTGACAAACGTCAATTCAATGACACCAATGTCTGCTCTTGGACCTGTTCTCTTCATTAGAGACACTCTGTCGCTCTCATGTGTCATAGATCATCACCCAGTATCTCACCAATTGTACGCTGATGACACCCAAATATGCAAGTCTAGCCACCCAACTGACGTTGATACCGCCATCCGAGGAGTATAGCGGTGCATTTTTTATGTGAAATCATGGATAACGAGTAACAGTCTGCAGATGAATGATTATAAAACTGAGGCCATTCTGATCACCACACAAATACTTTCTCATTCATTCACATCCTTTGCCTAAAACAATAAATATCAGCAACACCAACATTGAATACACACAGACAGTATGAAACCTAGGTGTTGTTCTAGACAGTACTCTCACATTGCACCAACACGTCATGAACATATGTAAATCAGCATATATTTAGCTGAGACGCACCAGCTCCATTCTTAAACATCTTTCAGCTGATGCCACTAAAACATTTGGGTGTTTCTTAGTCCTTTTAAGATTGGACAATTGTAACTCAAGTCTGGTTCCTTTCAATAGCTACTCCAGAAAGTTCAAAAAGTTAACAACACAGCTGCTCGGATCATCCTGAGAGTACCACGATCAGAGCACACCTCCTCGCTGTTCTGTACCCTACATTGGGTATCCATTCGATCCAGAATCAAATACAAAATTTGTTCTCTGTGCTAACTTTCAGTGACGGACTCAAGTGCAACATAACTATCTGACCTCGTCCATGTGTACACACCATCTTGGTGCTTACGCTTCTTTTCTGACAATCGTACACTCATTATTCACACTATGAAAACGAAGTCATATGGACAACGTTCCGTTGCATACCAGGGCCAACAACGGGGAACGAATTGTCCATTGAAATTAGACACAAAGACGCAATGATCCCTTTCAAGATTGCATGAACAAATTTAAAGACCTCGAGTTTCCCACCTTCAATATTTTCATCATTGTTTATTTTTGTATTTCATGATGTTTGTTTATGTTTTTTTTGTCTTTTGTAGTCATATCATTATAGATGTTGTAAAGCGCACAGCGCTTCTAAAGATTAGGCGCCATAATAAATCATCGTCATTGTTATTATCATTAACTCTATTATCTTATGTCTAGGCAATGAATCGTACGTTTGTCTATAATATGAAAATCAATATGATTCGTTTTAAATATTTTGATTTGAGTACGTTTTAAAGGGAAAAACTATGTACAAACCTTGGGTACATTAACTATAATTAATAAATATGGTACGAATTGCCAAGAATTGTATTTGAAATTGTATTATATATTTCATATGACCAATGCATGAAAGGTACTGTTATGTAATCTAATTAAAGTTTAGCAAGAGGAAAAAATATAAAGAATGCAGGCGTTTGTCGAGGGTGGCGGAGACAGGGAAAAAAGAAGGACTCCATCAAAAGCGAATTGTTTATTATTTTGTACTTCGAGGATTATATCTCATGTAAAATATTTTCCACAGAGAAAGCCTAAATAAATGCCACTCAAAACACTAGATATACATTTTCTATCTGGCTGAGCAGATTCTCAATCCGTTTGAAAAATAAGACAGTTATTAATTTGTACGTTTCCAAAAACTCGGTCTCAATACGCATAAATGTACCATATGTATTATCATATTTAAACTTTTGGATAGGTCTTGTCATGTGTAAGTGCATACATCGCTAATATAGTCAAATAATAGACAGTTACGTTCATTTAACTTTTTATTACTTCGGATATGCTTCACTATTCAGAAAAAATAATAAGTATCATTAGTTTCTCATCAGCTAGGATGCAACAGTATATGCAGTCTTCGAAATGCCTAAGAAAGTACATTAAAACCGTTTATAAAGGAATGTAAGTTAGCATGCCCTTGTAATCAATCTATCGAACTAAATACTAGTATAGTTCATCGCTAAATGGTAAGGTTGTATTTTGTAGCAAAATAGTATTTTCCTATTGCAAAAATGCTGAGAAACATTGAGGTTTAAAGCACTTAGTCCAAGATTACTTCCAGGATGAGCAAAAGGTAAATCAAAATATTTAAACTCTACGTGTGGATTTGGCACCAGGTCGTTATTTTCCCTTTTTCCTAGGACCTGGAAACAACAGCGATTGTTAACTACCTTCTTCAACAGTAGCATACATAAGTTTCCTTGAATCACACTAAGGACCATATATATATTCGTGAGACTAATTTCAGGCTAATATAATTTCCCTTGATTACAATGATATGGTTGTTACAGAATTCAATCTTAAGGCGTAGATCGGTATTTCATGCCATGTACATCATACCAGAAACCAAAATCTAATATACATAAGTATTCATATATGATATTTCCTATCTCTTATAAGTAAGAATATTTTGAGAATTGAAATGCACCATTTTACCAAGCTATTCATAGTATCATAAAGTCCCTTGACTACGGTCCGGTAGAAATAACGCCTGTACGAAATAAATGTCTACATTTATTAGACTTGGGAAATACCATCCCGATACAAATTTTCTAAAATAATAGAAATCATCACTGAATCCTATAAATCTATAAATGGTGACGTAAGTTAGAAACGACACACGCGTTAGGTTTGTTTAAATGCTTTGATAACAGACAGTATTTGAAGTAAGAAAGGATACAATAGTGAAAGACAGTGTTATTATTATTTAGGGTTACTTGCAGGGACTTTCCAGATGTTCAGATATGAGCTCGACAAATTTCAGTCCGATATCTAATCCAAAAGCAGGTGAACAGTGTTGTCACAATGGATAACATCCCTTAAATAAATACATATGCAGCTATCATGCATTTTCTGGTGGATGCAATTCTTTGGAATTTATTCAGCTAATTGTACTTGTGATCTATCGCTCTATTGAACCTCATAGTGATCTCTGAGGAGATAATTTGAAACGTAAAACGGAAAGTGGGAGAACAATTCTAATTTTCTCGTACAAACATGAGTGTCTATTTGAAAGAATGAAGAAAAAAGGTGGTCCAACACAGTTTTTCAGTCTTGTTTATTTCAAATGCTATTAATTTTCAACAATACGAAAATGTGAAATATATCATACTATACGCACAGCTGATATAAGATACAAACAAATTAACACTTCTTTGAAGATGTATAACGCAATATAAATATGTTTTCACTATTCTGCTAGGCAGATGCAAACTGAAAATGTACAGTGAAACGTATGCGGAATATGGTCAAAATGACATTAAATCACAGCCAACCCCGTTTATAGAAAATGCTCTCTTATATCGAAATTTGTTTCATTAAACACACAACGATGAAAATGTAGATACTTCTAGCATCTATATGACACTCACAAATTATGCGTTACCGTCATCACACTAATATAAAAGATATAAGTATAATTAATTATAATGGAGAGAGAGAGAGAGAAGAAGAAGAAGAAGAAGAAGAAGAAGAAGAAGAAGAAGAAGAAGAAGAAGAAGAAGAAGAAGAAGAAAAAGAAGAAGAAGTAATTTGTTTGCTTTTGATGTCAGCCATAAGCTCAGTCAAATTCAAAAACGATCTTTGAGTGATAGATGACAATTACCAGAAGATAACACTTATTTGTTTGTTATAGTTTTTCTAACTTTCTATTAAATTGGATGCTCAAATTTTAAAAAACTTCTATATTGTACTGTCTAATACAGGTATTTTCTTATCTAAATATAAAGTTTATTTAAAATAAATATTAAATCTGTGACTTAGGGATCAAAATCAATGTCAAGTCTACTATTCAAAATCTCAAATATTTGGCTGATTCAAAACCAAAAGGAGATTTTAATTTAACTTTTTTTTTTATTAAACTGAACATTTACACCATTATTTTCATATATATTCACCTTCTTTCACCTAAATAACTTTCTACAAAGTGCACTTTCCAAATTGCACCTTAACGACGTGGATTTGTATATTTTAAAGTGTAGTTAGTTTCCTATCAAAAAACAGTCTTTAAGAATATGTAACCATACAAAGATAAATAATTAGTAAATTTCAAGCTAAGAACATTTTAAAAATTAAATATTTGAACTCAATAATTCCAAGCGAATGCAAAACAAAATGTTCCATAAACTGTCACATAGTATCCTTCAGAAACCGAAAATCATTGTCCTAGTTCTTCTGGTTGTCAGCTGGTGGACGTGACCCTTCAACGTATATGGGCGGGGGCAATGGTTGCGCAGTCGATGGCTTTATGGTAGCCCTGACGGTGCTGGATATGGAGGATATGCAGGATAAGCAGTAACTGGAGCTGTAAAAAATTGCGAACACACATGTATATATATATATATATATATATATATATATATATATATATATATATATATATATATATATATATATATATATATCTTTCATTCATTATTTGAAGTGTACAAAAAACAAATGCAGACATACAAGTGGAGAGAACATCAAATTCATGGTAAAACAGAGTTTAAGTAAGTTTGTTAATTATATAATTAATTACATTTATATTCAGCTGAATAGATTCTCAGTTTTATAATCATTGATTCTTTATTTTTCTGCCTGTGTTTATTACTGCCGAAAGCTCATTTCTGATTTGCCGATATCGGAAACTCATTTTGAAACATACAAATATGTTTAGTCATCTGCAACAGATGATATCGACTATTTGCATCATGATCTGATTAGTTGGGA
Source organism: Unio delphinus (assembly GCA_029339505.1). Classification (NCBI taxonomy): domain Eukaryota; kingdom Metazoa; phylum Mollusca; class Bivalvia; order Unionida; family Unionidae; genus Unio; species Unio delphinus. The sequence continues at coordinate 82,479 of JAQISU010000378.1, forward strand.
AGTAGGTAAACTCACGTCTATTCTTGCACGTTTGTATGATTTCCATGCCAAGTAAAAGAACATTAAAACAAATACCCGACCCTGATCCATAATTTTGATCTAAAGATAAGTTTGTTAACTAAGGTTAACTATCTCAATTTTACTTTATGATGGTCGCGTGGGACGAATGTAAAATATCGCGGAAGATAAGGAAAATTATATTGATTGAAATGCTTAACAAGTAGATAGCCGAGGTCAAACATCTACGGAACAGTTGTTTATTCAAAACTACAGTATAAGGACAGAACATAATTATATTGTTTTGATCAATGGTCAACTTAAAAAGTGATATCAACTTTGCTTTTAAAAACTAAACCAGCTATTAACTAGTTCGAATAATTAAAGAACACTTTCGATAGATAGGACTGAGAATGCGTCGTATTGAATGCAGCTTCATATGATATTATGAAATGCTATATTGTGTTTACAAAGAAGTATTCTTTTAGAAAAACATGTCTTATATATCTTTCCAGAATAAATTATTACGCACCCTGGTAAAATGGCTGGTAGACCATCGGCTGGATTGGCATTTGCTGAGTATCTGCAAAATCCACGTATATAAAATGAGATAACAATTCAATTCACGCAATATAAGTAAAGAGTCAAATAGAAATGATAGATTACTTTTTACACAAAACCACTGTAACAAAACGGAAACCAAGGATTTGACGGTATTTTATTTTCTATTGAAATTTAGAAATATGCTAAATTCCGAATTCCGAAGCTGATACGAAACTTTTGGAAGTGTAAACCAGCACCAATATATATATATATATATATATATATATATATATATATATATATATATATATATATATATATATATATATATATATATATATATATATATATACAGAGAGAGAGAGACAGAGAGAGAGAGAGAGACAGAGAGACAGAGACAGAGAGAGAGAGACAGAGATTGACAACTTTACAAAACAGTCGAATATTTATCGTATGGAAAGTTTTAAAGCCGAATATGAAAGGTTTCAGGAAAACAAAATAAAGATTTACTTATATATGATAGTAATATCGACAATCTAGTAGATGGAGCATAGTACGGTTCCAATTATATTATTTTATCACGATAACATATCCAAAAATAGCTGCATCATTTTCAAAATTGTTCGGCAATAAATAAAGGCCGGAACAAAGTTTAGATATAATACAAACATTTCGCAAAAGCAGATCCATGAATCCTCAAGAAGATTTATATCAAAATATTGACACGTAATGTTAGTTTCCTTAAACAAAACCCTATAAATGTGCTAGTAAAGAATAAGTTGACGAAGAAGACAGACGAAATGATAGCGGCGTGAATATTTTACTGGTAGTAACAACTTGTGGGACAATCATCGGTGACCGTGTGGTGTGTGCCTTAGAGCAGTGGATGATGAGACAGATTCCGCTTATCAGTAAAAACACTCCAACCAAACCTCCAATCACAGCACCCACTATGAGGCCGATATTATCGGGTTCAGAGGACTCGGAGCTGTAAATTAAAAATGTAATAACTTATTACATATCTCGCGTTTGCGAAGCATCTGGTAGTGCCTAGATGCGATTGCAAAGATAAATTGACCTGACATACTAATTTATTCAACAGACTTCATTATTCGCTAAAACAACAATTATAGAACATTATGATTATATATCAAAGTAGACGTAAGCATAGAGAGTTATTGCAACGAACATAAGTTATTGCTTGTAGCACGTGGTTCTAAAGTGATCATTGCCCAAGAAAATGATTTTAAATGAAAACTTAGGAAAGTTGTTATGATAAGGTTTGTATCATAACCTTGTTCTCGTACCTTTTTATGAGATGGGATTACTCATAAGCTAAGACATGTCTTTGCCCATGGTTAGAGAGAGAGAAGAAGGAGTTCATGCTCTCTTAATAAGCGTGTCACTCATAACCGTGTAGATACGGCTACATTTTGGGGAATGTGGTACGAAATCGCTGAATGTTGTTGTTGTAGGGTTTAACGTCATTTTTCAGCACACGATAGGCTATACGTGGCGGCCAGTATTAATGATGGAGGAAGAAGCGGAGAAAACCCTCGGAAAGAACCACCGACCCACAAGAAGCTACTGGCAAGCTTTCTCACATATCCACATTCGCCGAACCTGAAACTCGAACCCACGCAGACAGAGGTGAGATGGCAGTGATCCGTAACGGAAAGAGCTTTAGACCATTCGGGGCACACGAATCGCTGAAAACGACAGCTGTTTTGAATCGACGAAAGAACTTTTATTTTAATTATATATATATATATATATATATATTGTTACGGTTATTGGATTTAATTTATTTATTTATTATTGTTAAATCCAAATTTGGGTCAGGTTTATGTTATTGAGGGCAGTATTCCCTTATCTGACATCTGCGTGGGTCAGGCTTGTGTTGAAAAAGCCAGTATTCCTTCAACTGATGCTTGTAAAGGTCAGGTTTTTGATGAGGTCACTTTTACTCTTGGTTTAGATCAATCAGAAGGTATTGATCATAGTGATCCTCTTTTGACAACTCATTCTCTTTATTCTAATCAGGGTGATGATCTTGAGAATGGTGTTATAGAAGACAGCATTCCTTCAACTGGCGCTTGTATAGGTCAGGTTTTTGATGAGATCACTTTTACTCTTTTTTATATTTATTTTTTTATTATCCCCGTAATAGGTAGACCACTGGGTCGGGGAACCATCCCAAGGTCACCTTACAATGTAACATTTTTAATAATCTAAGGATAATAAATATAATCTACAGCAAATGAAAAAAAAAAGGAAAAACACACCCACACACCCACATACCCACACGTGCATATGATCAACATATTTATTGTTTGAACAATATGTGAATCCATTATATATATATATATATATATATATATATATATATATATATATATATATATATATATATATATATATATTGCAGTATTATGTTCCTGTTTAGCATAAAATGAGAAACCTATTACATATTGATTATAGAGGTCCACTTTTGAAGAAATTGGTCTTCTTTTTTATTTACTATAGCAGTGTATTTTTCTATGTTCTTATGCATTGCAACTATTTGCTTAAAAGCATACATAGAAGGATTTTTCATATTGAATCGGCAAGTATAAATATAATACTTTGCCAAAATAAGTAAGAAATTATACAAACAGTCCAGATTTTCACTTCCTAGAAATATTTCTATCTTGGGTAAATGTGCAATATTTGGGTAAAAAGTTGCAAAATATTCAATAAAACGGTACCAAAACTTTGAAGTAATATTACAATCATAGAAGAGATGCTCAATGCTTTCATTTTCACTCTTACATAAAGTACATTTGTTGTCTTCTAATATATTAATTCTTTTCAGAAAATCATTAGTAGCTATTATTCTATGGATTAATTTAAAGTTAAAAGCGATCAATTTGGTATCCTTTGTACATGATTTCGCTCGGATATATATCTTAGACCATTCTTCACTACTTATACTTTTATTAAATACTTGTATGCAAGCTTCATGTTTAGCAGTGTGTTGCCTTTTATATTTTTTTAAAAGATCTTTGTAAACAAACTTCAGTGAATTTCGCTTTTGTAAATTCATTATTTTATCCTCCTGCTTTTCAAACTTATTTTGTACTAAATGTTTTTTTTTATGGCATCTTTCCATGCTTTTGGAATTTTGGATATTAAGGTGAAGTATTTTATGAAATCATCACTTCTAGTTTTTTGTTTTATTATTTCAAAAGATATTAAATTGCCATTATCATCTATTAGATCCTTCAGATTTTCAAAACCAGCCTCTCTACATGAATTGTATTGATAGAACAATTTAGTAGGGACAAAATTTAAAATATTCATAGATAGATACTCATTTGGACCCTGCGGTTCCTCTTTCCAATTGGATATTGCCAAAATTACATCTCTCCAAAAACTATTTTTAATGAGCTTACTAAGTTCTTCTAATTCCCTTCTCCCCAAAATCCAAATATTCTTTTTATTTCTGAATACAGTTGAATTGACTAAGGTTTGCCACTCTTCATTCTCCCCTTCCAACAATCGTTTTACTCATCTTATCTTAATATATCTAATGAATGAAAACATGTGTATCATATTTAGTCCTCCCTCGTTTTCTGGAGATACTAGTATATCGCGTTTTATTCTCTCTAATTTTCCACCCCATACAAATTTAAATAGTGCGCGATTTAGTTCTGCATCAACTTTTGCTGATGGATTTGGAAGTGCTGAAAAAAGATGTGTGAATATCGGCAGAACAAGAGTTTTTACCACAATTACCTTACCAACTAACGACATAGCTTGCCAGTATTCATTTAGGCTTTGTCAGTTTCTTTATATAATTAATTTCCACCATTTGCTGTAAATCTAGAGAAAATTCTATACCATGTAGTGTAAAATTTGAACAGGACCAAATTAGCCCCATTTCTGGACATATTCTTTCATTGGAGAATTTCCTGTTTCCAATCCAGATAGCTATTGTTTTTGTTATATTACATTTAAGTCCAGATACTAGATAAAAACTCTGCAAGATATTCATAGTTGTTTTAAGAGAAAGTTGAGATCCATCAAGAAGAATAAAAGCGTCATCAGCATACTGACCCAATTTATATTCAGTGCCGTCAAAGATCAATCTCCGTACATCTACATTTTGCTTTAACGTTATAGCTAAAATCTCAACCCCAATGATAAACAAATAAGGAGCAAGGGGATCTCCTTGACTACATCCTCTTTCTAGTCTAAAAAATGGTGACATATGCCCATTATTTATAACACAACTTTGGAGTCATTACAAAACAGTTTAAACCACTTACAAACAGAATCACCAAAATTAAAAGATTTTAAAGTTTCTTCCACAAAGGTCCAGTCAATGGAGTCAAAGGCTTTTTCAAAGTCTATTAACAATAGTAAACCATATATATTTTCATTCTCAAGTTGGTCCATGATATCATATAATGACCTGGTATTTTCACCAATGAATCTACCTTTCATAAATCCTTTTTGAGTATCACTGATTATTGATGGAAGAACCTTTTTAATCCTGGCTGCAATGGCTCCCGAAGCAATTTTATAGTCACTATTTAAAAGTGATATCGGTCTCCAGTTTTTTAAATATCTTCTATTTTTTTCTTCCTTTGGTAGGCATGTGATAACTCCTTGCGTCTGAAAATCTGAAAGTTTACCTACAGTATATCCGTAATTTATTGATCTGCATATAAATCCCCCAAGATACTTCCAAAAGAATTTATAGAACTCTACAGTGAATCCATCACTTTTACTCTTGGTTTAGATCAATCAGAAGGTATTGATCATAGTGATCATCTTTTAATAACTCATTCTCTTTATTCTAATCAGGGTGATGATCTTGAGAAAGGTGTTATAGAAGGCAGCATTCCTTCAACTGGCGCTTGTATAGGTCAAGTTTTTGATGAGGTCACTTTTACTCTTGGTTTATATCAATCAGAAGGTATTGATCATAGTGATCCTCTTTTAACATCTCATTCTCATAATCAGGGTGATAAACGACAGTTACTTGTCGTTGAACAGGAAAAAGATCCTGAGATCTCCTGTCTGTTTCAACGGGTCGTAAATGATAATGAAGTCACTGAAGTACCTGTCTGTTATTTAATTAAAAATTTAATTCTTATGAGAAAATGGAGACCTTCCGAGGTACCTGTTGGTGATGAGTGGTCAGTGAACTATCAAATAGTAGTTCCAAAACCTTACAGACAGGAAATACTTAATTTGGCCAATGAAACTCTTTTGGCTGGTCAGTTAGGGATTAATAAAATGTATCACAAGATCTTGACTCACTTCTATTGGCCAAAAATCAAAAGTGATGTTGCCAAATACTGTAGATCTTGTCATACTTGTCAAATGGTAAGAAAAACCAATCAGAAGATACCTAAGGCTCATCTGCAACCTATTCCTGCCTTTGACGAATCATTTGGTAGAATTATGGCAGATTGTGTAGATCCCTTACCTAAGACCAAGTCAAGTAATCAATTAAAGTTAAAAATGAAACTATGGTTTGAAAGAACTAAAAGGGAGAGAACTTTTGAGTCTGATAATGGAGTAGTGTTACTCTTGTTCATTCTTCTTACTTTTATTCAAATTAGATATTATGGCCCATACAAAGTTAAGAAGAAAATGAATTAGTTAAATTATAGTATTAGTGCTCCTGGGATCTAAATAAATTATAGGAGTACCAGTATATTGAAAGAGATAGCCATGTTAAATATGTAATTAATTTATTTGTGCCTGTCCCACTTAGTGAAGAAATATCGTCGGATTCTACTGACATTGGAGCGACAAATTGTTGGAATTCAGAAATTATAAAAAAATCTAGACCAGAAACTTTCACAGTTGCAAGTGCAAGAAAGAAATTAACTGAAAGTTATTATTATTATATGAGCACTTATGTCCAGATATTTTTACAAGGACAAACACAAATTTTCATGACGCTGAAATTGAAAATTCCAAACAGCATCAATGTTGGACGAGTCCACTCAAACAGAAATACTTGAAAAAGGAAATTCAGTATTTGCTGGAGAATGATTTCATCAAGCCCAGTAAAAGTGATTGGAGTTCACCATGCATACCTGTTTCAAAACCAGATAAAACTTTCCGTATGTGCACTGATTAAAGGAAGGTGAACAGAGTGACAAAAACAGATTCATTCCCATTACCAAGAATTGACAATTGTATCGATAAAATTGGGAATGCCAAGCATGTCACCGAAATTTGACCTTCTGAAAGGATTTTGGCAGATTCCACTTGGAAAGAGTAAAGGAAAACTTAACATTGTTACTCCAAATGGACTCTACCAATATAAAGAAAGTCCAATTCAACGTCTCATAAAAATGATCATCTCTGGTCTAGAAAATTGTGACGTCATCATCTACAGCGACACCTGGAGAGAACATCTGGCAACACTTCGAAAATTCTTTGACAGACTCACTAATGTATGTTTGACAATTAATTTGTCTAAAAGTGAGTTCTGTTTTGCTAGTGTGCCTTTCCTATCACATTTTGTGGGACATGAACAAGTTAAAAGGTTGAGGATATTTCTTGATAATATAATTGCAGACGTTTTTCCTGTGTATAACAATTTATTATATTGTGTAATTTATACTAGTTCTTTTAACCTCAGATGTAAATTGGTTTGTGATAAAAAGAAAGTTTTATCATATAAACCTTTCTTTTTATTTTATGGGGGAAGGTGTTACGGTCATTGGATTTAATTTATTTATTTTTTATTGTTAAATCCAAATTTGTCATTTAGGGTTTAATATTCATTATTGGGAAATTATTCAGGAAAGTTCAGTTTGACCTAGATTCTAGTTATAAACAGGCTGACCTTGGCTTGGTTACCTCTTTATCTGACCTTGCTTTAGATTGGTAAACAGGTCTTTAATATTATTGGTTAATTTCAAGGACAACTTTTATTTTTAGTAATTAGAGGCTGATTTTTCTTCTGGTTCATTCTGTCAGTACGTGACTTGGAGAAGGTAGTTTCTTTCTATGACCTTCCAGAATCACATGATTCCTTTTTGTTTACGAGGGAATTACATATATATAGCTGTGTTTTGGAAGCTAACGTTAGTAGATGTTTTTGCTTTATTATTATTAAGTTGTGTATTTCATGTTTGAGTGTTATCTTGTTCTGGACTTTATGTCAATTCATTTAAGAAAGAGGATTTATTATCTATTTGGAGGGGAAAAAATGTGCTCATAATTCATGTGGATGATAAATTAAACAAGAACTGCATCACGTGACATTGTCAGACATTTTGGATTACATCGTCAAGATTCGAACCTGGAACTATTAGAACATTTATTTATCAGGACTCTTACAATTCCATTAGTGGATTATTTTTGTGAATTCTATATTGGATTAATGTTGGATTTGATTCTCTTAAACTGTAAGTTTATTTATTTTATGAAAATAATTGTACTTAATAAAATTCATTGTTCAAGTTATACAAGCTTGTTAGTTTTCACTCTTTCTGTGTTGCTGCTTATTCGAGCCTAAACACGTAACAATATATATATATATATATATATATATATATATATATATATATATATATATATATATATATATATATATATATATATATATGTATATATATATATATATATATATATATATATATATATATATATATATGTGTGTGTGTGTGTGTGTGTGTGTGTGTGTGTGTGTGTGTTCTAACGTTATTGAGATACGTCTATAAAGCATATATATTTACAATACGCGTAATACACATAAGATTACACTTTTCCTTCGAGCTGACCAACTTCATATATTTGTATAATTTTTGCCTTTTAGAATGGAATACGGGTAGTTAAATATCGATTAACTTCATAATAGCCAATGAGTATAAAATTTAATAGTTGCGATTAATGCAACAATAAATTTAAAGAAATGAATTTTACTAAATTTAAAATAGAATACTAATTTAGAATAGGTGACTAAACATTATTCATTATTACTTAAAGAATCTCTTTTTTTCCAAATTAAATCTAAACATGAACTTGGTAGCGAATTAATCTTTGTCACTAATACATGCCACAAATACAATTAAACATTCCATTATGTCAAGTCTTCTTGGATTTAGAAAAGGCTTATGACACAACATGGAAGTACAGGATACTAAATGACCTGCACGATCTGGGTCTAAAAGGCCGTCTGCCCTCTTTCATATCAAATTTCCTCTCCGACTGAGAATTCAAAGTACGAGTGGCCTCTTCCCTTTCCGATATGCACCAGCAAGAGATGGTAGTACCCCAGGGCAGTATATTATATGTGACGCTATTTAATATCAAGATCAATACCATCATCAAGTGTTTATCTCCCGATGTGGATTGAACATTATATGTTGACGATTTTAATTTGTTATCAATCAAAACACATGCATACAATTAAAAGGCATCTCCAACAAAATATCAACAAGATCCAAAATTGGGTCAGTAATAACTATATCAAATTTTCAAAATCGAAGAGAGTATGCATGCATTTCTGTCAGTTGCGAAGACATCACGATGACCCTAAACTCACGCTAAATGGAACACTTGTCCCAGTTGTTGAGGAAACAAAGTTTTTAGGTAATATTTTCGACAGAAAACTGACTTTTATTCCACACATCAAGAATTTAAAAGCTAAATGCTTAAAAGCTTTACATTTACTTAAAGTAATTGCACACACTGACTGGGGTGCTGATAAAACAATAGTCATCCTCAATTTGTACAGAACATTTATCCACTCCATACTAGATTATGGATGTGTTGTTTATGGTTCAGCTAGGAAGTTGTATTTGAAAAGGCTTGACCCAATTCATCATCAGGGAATAATCTCCATGTGAAAGCCTTCTCGCGGAAGCGAATGAACCACCTTTATCGCATCGCATAAAACTGCTGTCTGCACAGTACGCTCTCAAATTAAGATCAAACACTCTGAACCCTTCTTTTTCGGCTGTTTTTCAACCAAAATACAAAACTTTATATGAAAAGAAACCAAATGCCATACCTTCATTTGGCATCAGACTATCATCCAGCTTTGACAATATCAAAATCAATCTCTCTACAGTTCAGAACACGTTTGTCTCGGAAACACCACCTTGGCTTCTTAAGCAACCCAAAGTGATTTTTACGTTATACGATGGGAAAAAAATCTAAGACAAACCCTGCCATCTTCCGGAAATCTTATCATGTAGTCCTCAACGATTTTAAAAACTACACTAAAGTTTGTACTGATGATCAAAAGGTGATGAAAAGGCCGCTGCAGCCTTCGTTAGTGGCAAATACATAATCAAAATGCGTTTGCCAAATAATGCGTCCATTTTTTCAGCGGAAATCAGAGCAATATACCTTGCTCTGAAATTTATCGAACAAAAACTCATTTTAAATAGCATTATCTTCTGTGACTCCCTATCAGTGCTTAAGTCGCTACACAACAGAAAACTGGAGAATCCATTATTAGTCAATATTCTCGTGAAAAACTCGGAGCTTAGTACCTCCTACAATATAGTATACTGTTGGTTACCTAGCCATATTGCTATTAGAGGTAATTAAGAAGCTGACCGGGCTGCTAAGATGGCTCTATACGAGGAACTATCGGATTTTAAATTACCGTTTACTGATTTTAAACCTTGTATCAAAAAGTACCTACGCCAGAAGTGGCAGGCGTCATGGGATGATGCAGTCAATAACAAACTGTATGCCATCAACCCAACCCTGGGAGAATGGACTCCTTCCTACAGAACTATCCGTAGGGAGTAGGTTGTCATTGCAAGAATCAAAATTGGTCATACATACATTATCTACCCTTATTAAAAATAACTATCATCGGCAGTAGCATTTATCTGCAACATCATATTACTGAGAGTTTCTAAACGGATGGCAATATTCATGTGAAATACAAATACATACCTGTGTTTTGTGGATCCTCTTGCACACACAAACACACGCGCGCATAGGTCAGATGTTAGCTGTGTCGGTCAGTAAATGCTTAGGCGGTTCGTCATGTACACATACGGAATCAAAATATTTTCTAGTTTTTATTGTGTAATAAAGATAGTAAACTACGAAACTTTAAGACAAATATATTACTGATCTCAATGGCAATAAAGAAGTGGCATGTTGTTGAATTACATCTTGAAGAATAATATTTAGTCAATTTTATATCTTTCTTAAAATCCGAAACACATTACACGATACTGAGTTAAGAATGTTAAAAATGTATTACCAGCATGGAGATGACGTGTATTCATAACAACAACCATAGTAACAATACTGAGACGTGGTATAGCTGTAACTTGTCTGGTAACAGTATGATCCAGCATCCACGGGATTATACAGAGATCCTGAAATTATTAATTAATTTCAATTGGAACATTACAGGTCTTTTGCACAATAAATCTGAGGGAAAAGAACAAATGGTGCTAGATTGTCATTTATTGATTCCTACAAGAAATATAAAGATATTATAATAAATACAAGATTAATAAATAAATAATAGTGCTAGTAATGTTACCGGTTGAGAACATGGTGGCTATTATGTCAGGATCTCAGTTGTTTATGAATGTAAAGCCCGAGGCTAAGATTCTTGAGTAAATGTGCAATCGTTGATTGTCTACTGTAACTCTGAATTTTATCTTTCAATATGAAAAAAAATCATAAGATGGAATTACATTCATTGCATCATATTTTAACACATGGATTACAAATCTAGCATTATTAGTTATGCATTAATATGTGCAAAATGTGAAACGTGTAAAGTTTCATCAAATGGAGAAAAAGAATGGCAGTACATAAACACACTAGACCTTGTTTCTACTCTACAGCTTTAAACTCAGTAGAAGAAAAGAGCGAAAACAAACAATTTTAATATAATTCAACAAATAATTCATATCCCTTCATGGAAAAATATATTAAGGTTAAATAAGTTCAAATATATATAGAAATCTAAGTGATTGCCAGTGACGAATGAATTCCAAATTTATTGTGCTCATGTATGAATAACCTGTAACAGTGTTCATGTGATAAGAGTCTTGATGTATCACAATAGTATAATCCCAAATGTCCCTAAATAAATTCACAATCATTTTAAAATAGTGATTTAGTTATAGAGTTCAAGAGTACTTTGTAATTCCAATACATAACTGAAAAAAATAAATTATCTCAAAGTAAATACCAACACAAATGGAGTTCAATTTGGAATAAGTAATTATGATATAAACAACCACAATAACAAATATAAATCACAATGCGAGGACCAGGATGAGGGTCATCTTAATTGAACATTCCAGAAAAAGCTCATACCATTATTAGTTTCTGGAATATTCTGTAAGAAGATTGTAAGGCTGTGTCTAGAATTCAAAACTAAATAAACATGTTTACTTTTAATAATAATGTTAATATATAATATACAAACTCAAACAAAAGTAGCCTTGTAATGGTGTTTACAAACCTTATATTAGTCAGGTAGGCAGAAACTCTACTCCTCAATTATGGACAAAGGTCAATTACACAATACAAATTAAATATACATGGCAAACTTGGAATATTCGATCATTAAAGGTTAATGAAGATCTCCATAAGTGTGTGGAAGCAAATTTCAAAGCACTTCCTTTTTGTAAATTATTGATTGATAGTGAATATATAAATGAAGAAACTTACTTTATGCACTCTACAACCAGACTTAACTAGTTCTAATTATTCGAGAAATTAAAACAAGATGCGTGGTACAATCTACAACCAGACTTGACTAGTTGAAATTATTCGAGATGCATGAGAAATTAAAACAAGATGCGTGGTACAATGTATAAATTTGCTTTTACATTTTCATAGCATGACCATATTAAATCTTTATTGCTTGTTTTCATTTCTTTGTCTTTTTATGGACCACTTCATACACAGTATAAATGGAATGGAAATGACGGCAAGGAGAGAAATAGACAACATGTGGTTGTTTCTTTAAATTATGAATATATTATTAAAACTTTCATAACGTACAGTACATGGTCTATACTGAGTACACTTCGGTCCAATTTATTTTATTTTGTTTTGTTTAGCCTAGAACTGTGGTAGACGTTTCATAATTTTTTTTCTTCAGTTCCACAAGCATGTTTTCGTGTGCAAGTGTTGCATATTGAGGTAAAACAATTATATATACACTTGGTACGATTATGTAACCAAGGTCAACTTTGGTCAATGCTAAATACATGCATCGCAAAGTATAACATCACTTTCAAAAAAGTAGAATGTATACAAGGATGTATACCAAGCAAACGATTTAAAGAATTTACCTCACACACACACACACACACACACATATACATACATACATACATACATACATACATACATACATACATACATACATACATACATACATACATACATACATACATACATACATACATACATACAGAGACAGGCAGACTGAAAGCCTAACTATAGGGAAATAAAGATATTAGTATATCTGGATGAAATGAATTCATCAAAGGAAACAAATAAATGTTGTGTGGTGTTGATGGAAGCATACACTCGTGTTTTTCCATATAGGAGTTGAAGAAAAATAAATGTTAAAATTAGCTAAATTATCTTCCTGCCCCTTACAAATCTGTACCGGGCTATGTATATTTTTTAAGAAGCCAAGACATCCAGGTTTTTGCCACACTGAATTGGTTTCACTCCAAACAAATTTCGTCTCTCTTAAAACAGCCAATGTAAAAAAACGGGTACTACTTCAACGTTGAACAAAATCTCAGTATAAAGACTGAGTACATAATTGAGTGAAAGCCTGTTCTTTATGCCCATGTTTAAAAGCCCCAGCACGATCGAATTCGAAAAATGCAGTATAAACGAATAAACTATTAAGTCAGCAATGTAAACAACGCGCGACAGCATGCCGTAGCTTGTTTTCGAAATGTCGCTGAGAGAGAGAGAGAGAGAGAGAGAGAGAGAGAGAGAGAGAGAGAGAGAGAGAGAGAGAGAGAGAATTTGTGGTCTAATTATGTGAATGGAGAACACAGACTCTAAAACCATTCAAAGAGGATCCGTCACCACTTAAAGCAAATTGATTAATAATACCGTTCATTACTCACTTACCTATGATGACGCAAATACATGCGGCATGAATCTCATTGCCATTTTCTCCAAAATAGTCATAGTCATGTAAAAGTTCCTTTATTTTGTATTAAGCCCTCAATGGAACACTAAACTAAATTGATCTCATTACACCGATATCTCTTCCAAGAATTAATCTATCTTTGTCTCTCCGGAATATAAATCACACTGATAAAGGTAAGCTAGGTGAGTAATGGTAAAGACAATCCAACACGGCACGATAAACATAACAGTAGATTACTTCAAAATTTGATGCTTCTATCTTGTATACAAAATACGGCCAGGACTGACAATCAAAATATAGTTATCATTCATCTATTAAGGAGATATGATCGTCACTTCATGGGCACACTCAAAATCGTTATTCTTTATACCTCAATGTGGATAATATGAATTTCTAACCATATATATATATATATATATATATATATATATATATATATATATATATATATATATATATATATATATATATATATATATATAATGAAGTAACCTAAAGGATATTGTTTACTCGAAACGAAGTCACAACATAGCTCACTTCCAGCAAATGCATTTTTATTTTAATAGTCAGTCTTCCTTTAGCATAGTTTTATTATGGTGGTAATAACACATATGGCCAGTATGCAAATAGAAATGACACTAAGTGGACAATGGGAATTACAATTAGTCCACGATTGAGAAGGACGATATTGTGAGGAAAACGATAAATGCAATACATCTTTTGTAAATAACATTTAAAGCATATATGATAATGAACGAAAAGTGCAAGAGTGCTTACACACTATATGTATTCACATCCATGATAAGAGAAGGAATGCTAACACATGCACAAACATGATATCGTCCTGAATAGGTTAGAAAAGTTGACAATATACATTTACCTAATTATCAACACCATCATACACACCTAACACAGATTTTTAAAAAATTTAAATTTATGATTAAAAAGTCAAAACGGACCGGTACCCAAACGGTCCACGACTAAAACCATCTATTGCTTAAAAGGCCCGGTCCGATAAGGCCTGACTCAAAAATATCCATTTATGTATAAATTACCAATTACTAATATAATGTATATTAACTTTAACTAATACGTAATTATCAAATCCTTGTTTTACTGTACAATGTTTTTAAATAATGTGCATTACAGAATCATTGTGCAGTATGTAACAATCGTGCATTATGAAACTAATTGCAACACGCTTTCTACTTGTTCTATGTTAAAAAAACAAAGAAAATAGTTAATGTGAAAAAGTTAAAAGAAGGCAGAAACAGTGTGTAAGAAATCACTGGAAGGAAAGCAAATTAATAACATATTTGTTATAACATATTGTTACGTGCTTAGGCTCGAATAAACAGTAACATAGAAAGTTTGAAAATAACAAGCTTGTAAAAATTTAACAAACAATTTATTGAGTACAAATATTTTCATAAAAGAAAAATAAACTTACTGTTTTAGGAATCAAATCCAAAGTTAATCCAAAATGAATTCACAATATAATCCACTAGTGGAATTGCAAAAGTCCTGAAAATAAAATGTCCTAAATAATTCCCAGTTCGAATCTTTGTGATGTATCCAAGATGGAAGACGATGTCACGTAATGAAGTCAGTTCTGATCTTATGAAATTTCAATGAGCACAAATGTTTTTTTCCCAGATAAATAACACAATAAGTCGTCTTGATCCAAACGAATTGAAATAATTTCCAATATCAGGTCAACATCTGATGTTTACTTGTAGAATATATAGGTCATCCCAATTTTCAAGAAAATATCTCCCAATTAATGAATTTTAAACCCAAAATGTCAAATTTGAATCTGACAAACCAACAAAAATAAATGTTTTAAATCAAATATATGTAACAATATCAAGACTAAATACGATTTAGTGTCAATCACGTGTGGTATGTGTATGACAGCTTTGTCAGTGTAATGACTTTAAAAAAATAGTGATAATCTCATTAATGATGACTCCTCCTATTTCATATAATTGCAATATCGTTGATACATAAATCTGTACTTTATGTTGATTATATATAATGGATGCTTTACATAGACATTTGCTATATTATCCGCATTGTACAAACCGTTCTTGCGTTGAGGTGGTAATGAAAGTCATGTCAGAATTAGGAGGTTGTTTATAAACCAAAGAAAAAACAACCAAAAATGTTATTGTGGGAGAGAAAGACAAAAATAAGAAACGATGTCATGTCTACCTAGTATATTATCAATAAAAGACAAACAAACGCTAATGCCATTGTAGACTAAGTATTTTCTGTCTGCATGATTTTGGAATAACAATTTGATATTTCGCTGACTACTCGTCTCTAACAGGAAACTCTAGAGGTCTCCATTTTCCCATAAGAATTCCATTTTTGATATAAAATCATTGTATTAACTGTACAAGCTGGGCATAAATCAGGGAAGTCGTTTCCAAAAGAATCAACTTTTTAATCCAAACAAGGCTTGTCAGTTACATGTTGATTAACAACAAACTTATCTCCAGCTAAGCCATTGTCTAGTAATAAATGAATGCTCTCTACGGATAAGGCATATGCTGTTATGACTGTAAGGAGTCCTGAGACTAAGTCTGATGACAAATTTACACTATGGCTATGAAGATGAACAAAGTCGCACTCTACTCCTAGAAATGAATACTCTCACTAGAAGAGGACTTCTTAGAAAAAGGCAAGGTACCTGATAATAAGACTGAGAAGATTCGTGTCAATTAATATTTTATTAGGGATGGGATTGGCCGAATCACGCAAGAGTGAAATAGAACCCTTCCATGAGAATGGTTCATAATTCTCTATAATAAGATCAGACTGTTTTTAGATCCAACATATATTTTGCTTTCAATGCATGACCGTGAACTTGACCTCTTAGAAATAAGACTATTTGGAATAGGTCTGTGTTGATTTTGATGCTTATTTTTTTAAATTGTAGCAATCAGAAATAACGTGTCCTTTCTTCTTACAATACGTACACGTAGGAAAGATAAGGATTTTTGAGCAAGCTTATCAAAAGCTTGATTTCTAATCGGTGTGCCATATTTAAATTTAGGAGGGTATTCTTAGGCTGCAAATATATTTCTACCAGAAAACTTCTGTGTGAAAGTCTTTTTACAAAAGAAGCTTTATGAGCTATGAAATACTCGTCAGCGGAACGAGTAGCATTTACCAAGGCTTAGACCTCACGCTCATCAAGATAAATCATAATTTCAGTATGGACACAGTTTTTGACCTCTTAAAGTTTTACAAGTTGTCTGAGATTTTCGTAATCTGTGTTAACCTTTCTAGATAAGCACCAACTATTAATTTTCCCGTGCAAATTCTACATCGGTCTGTTGAGTTGCATTTCCAGTTAGGGACATTGCTCCTTCTCAATTACGATTATTTTACAGTTGGCAAAATATCCAGTCAAAATCATTGGGGGGGGGGGGTCTATAATCAAATAATTCACTGGTATTTGCAAATAAAAATAAACCAGATGGAACACCTAGCTGGATTCTTGTTTGAATACCAACCGGTACTTATCAGATCGAACAGATTAATGATGAATTTCATTGCAGAATTAAATCTATTAGAGGAAAAGAATTGTAAAAAAATAGCTATTTGTTCACGAACCAAATTTGTCTTCCGCGATAGAAATAAAAACATTCGTCGTGGATATATATCAGTCACCAATCAGATCAGTGCTAGGATGGCCTGATGTTGCCCCGGAGGCACCACCACCAATATCATAACCAACACGGTCTAATTCTACGAACTTGCTATCTAAGACACTTTCAGACCTTAAATTAGTTTTATTAGTGACGACCTTAAAACAAATCGAGAAATTTTGCGTAATTAATTTAGTAATTATCTTCTAGATATGTTATCATCGCAATCATTGAAATAATTGAAATAATAAATAAAACTGTATTTACCTTTGAATTTATTCAGCAAAATCTTATACAGGGAATAATCAAGTCAGAAAAAAAACAGATTTAAGCAATTCATGGTATTAATTATCGCAAAGATGGTTAATTAATTACGGAGAGAGGTCAACAGTTATCTTCTTTTGATCAGGTCGTTGACAGTAACAAGGGAGATAGCTACTGAATCATTGAAGAAAGATGCCTGGCGGTTTTTGTCTCTCTTTAATAAATAGTGAAATAGTGAAATATCAGAAAATAAAAAATTCTAGATATTTTTATGACTGGGAAAAATCCGGAATTTCATCTGTTATAAGAAGCCAGATGTTTCCAAGCTTCAGAATATCTTACATGTTTCGGCAAGCAATGATAGAGGTCCCAGAATGACAACAAATTAAATAAATATCTCGTAATATATAACTAACGGAGACCGCTTAGCCTGACAGTTATCTCTAACGATACTTAAACATTATCTTCTGGTCATATTTCTTGGAAGAATGCATACTTTTGTATATTTTCTGCGACACGTTGAACAGAACACGATACAATCTCAAAATACCTACCAGCTTCTTTCAATGATTGAAAATTATTTCTTCATCAGTCTCTTTATTTACAGACCTAACCGGCCTCTTCGCAAATATTCTTATATATCTTCCAACTTTTCTACTTCTGCAGTTTTAGCTCTGTAAAAAGGCTTGTTAATTATAAATATGATTATTAAGTTTGTCGCAATCAATATGATCGATCACAAGACCATACATGATTTCTCGAATATAAATTTATGACAAAGATACCTTTATTCCAACACTATATCTGAGATAACCATTATTACTGACAACACCGAATGGTTTGTGCAGTCGACAGTTTCTAATAATACCATCACGTGATGCTTCATAGTTCTTGATAGTAGGATGTCTCACAAATTCATTTGCTCCATTTAAATATAATATGATTTGTCTAAATTGTTATTTTGAAATTTTACTATATATTCTTCAGGGGTTCTTATAACATTTTCACTGTTTTTATTTTTTCTCATACTATTGTTTTAACTCTCTGTATCTTTTACCGCCACATTGTACACACAACTGTGTTTTTCCTCTGACTGCAGCATCACATCGTAAACACAGTTTCGGTCCTCGACTTCCATTACGAACACTTTGTAAAGGCTGTTCACATACGTGATTTACACAGGATTTGTTACAAGGGGTTGAAGACCCTATCATCAGCCACCTAAACTGATTCTTTATTTGAGTCCTTGCATATATAATATTTTTTATTTAAATTCTTGTTTAACTATAATATGGAAGAGTTTGAAAGATTATCCACAAACAAGTCATGGAAAGCTATTTTTTCTTAATCAACATTGGATCTCGACAATAACTCCTGCCTTGCGGGTACGAGAACTGGCTGATCTGAATAATAATAATAATAATAATAATAATAATAATAATAATAATAATAATAATCTGAAGTAGTATTCGGAGTGTAATAAGAGAATTTCGTGATGATTGGTGCATCTCGCGTATGGTCAACATTCAAAATTATAGGCGATGATTTGTCATTGCCAAAGGTGTCGACAAAGTCATTGACGTTACAATGACCAATGAGCGAGAGAAAAAATTGATTATCTCAACGATCAAAGATATTTGTTTAGAAATCTGGTTTGATTAGTGTCCGCGACAAACGCGACACTGTCCTTGCTAATGACAAAAGATGCTATAATGAGTACAAATGCCAAACCAGAATATTGACCGGTATTGACAAATCGTATTATATACGATCATATCCTGTAATCGCGGTTATTTATGGGGTATATCCACTCACTGATAAACCCAATATTGATGATTTAGCACCAGTGAAATTTCAAAAATAAATTTTGTAGCTGAACGAGTAATTTAACATTTTGCAAACGCGATACGTGGAAATGGCTTAACTGATCTAAGACGTAAAAGGATCCGATAAACGATGGGCTACAATTGATAATGTATCTAAGTTATTTTTAAAAAATATTAAAATTCCCAATAATAGTAAACCGATAATGAGAGAAATTTTATACGATTCGAAGTATACCTTGAAAGGAGCTCCAATAAATATCTTTAATCACAATGCGCACGCGTTGACTACTATCACAGTGACAATATTTCAACGAGATTGGACCGTCAATTTTACACAGGAAACATGTTTCATTTTATTCACGAAATAAGTAAAAACGATCCTATATCAGTATGGTTATTTAAGAGTTCAGATGATGACAAATGTGGTAAATGTTTGCGACCTCACCGTGAAATTGACCGTCTAGAATCTCTCCACGAAGAAATGAAAAATCGTGTGCAGAAATTTTCAGCTCAAAATATTGAGCAATTACTAAATAAACGTTTCACTGTTCAATTATTTGCAACTCATTTTGCAAGAGAAAAATTCGTGGAAACCAACACCATTTGAATTTCTTGAAATTTAGTGTGTGGTAATACTCCAGATAGGATCAGTCCCTCTCGTTTAACCTCAAGTCCACCTGGCTCATATAAGTATCTTACTATTTGTTTCGAAAACTCATGTCGTTGTGAAGGTATATATTTCTTTGTGAACGCGTTAATAGGTTTCAGCGCAGTAGTTCGAGTAATTTCATTATTTAATATATTTCTCACACTTGGGAGTCTTGTAACCCATTCTCGAGATCTTACATCTTTCTGAATTATTTCCTTTGCATACTGATATCCAAATAATCGATCAGCAAGAGATAGATCAAATTGCCGAATACTTGCCTGATCGCGATGAATTGCGGTATGTCCTAGGCTGATTTTGACGTTATGTTGCTTGATCAGCGTTGATACAACACCTTGAAATTCCTTGCCATGATCAACCTGTGATAGCTGTGGCCATCGTAGACATCCACGTTAATAAATTCGTTCCAACGCAGAATCAGCTGGCGCCTTCGTAAATTGATAGTATCATGTGGTTAAAAAAAATTGTCAACCTGATGAACTTCATTAGGAACACTTACATCAAAATGTGCATACTTAATTCTTTCAGGCGGTGGTAGATACATTTGCCATAATGAGTGTCGTGATAACCAATCTGCAGCAGCAGCACAGGTAACATCTGCTGCATCCGCGAGTTTACCAATCGATGCTTTGATTCTCCAATATCCTCTTGGGCTATAAAAAATCGATTCCATATTATTAATAACCAGCCCATAGCCTAATACTAGTTTACCTTTCTTACTAACCAGCTAGCCACTGATTCTTTGAAAGAGTTTTTTTTTATTTGGAATTTAACACGTGAATTAATTTTACACCTGCAATGTGCCTATATTGCAAGTGTGTACTTTTATAAGCATCACGAGCATGCCACGCTTTATCAATTTCATTTATCGAATATTCACCTGGTTTTAGTTGATCTTGATCATCAAGTAGGTAATAAAATTTTATCATGGAAGGTGTTTTCCTCCGGGTCCCCGGTAATTTTTCTAATGATCCTGCAATATCACCTCCTCGGTTTTTATATCGTGTAGAGTAGAAATAAATTTAAATTTCTTTGTACCACATTTTTCACACTTACATGTAAGTGCTTATCTGTTATTTTTGCTATAATAGTTTTTATTTCATTAGTTCGCGCCCTGCATTTCAAATAATACAGATCCATATTATCTATTATACAACATATATGTAATTGAGTTTTTCAGCGAAAAGAAAACGAGAACTAATTAAATATCATGCAGTGCTAACAAAATTTTATCAGGATGATAATAAGAGGTCCATCTGTGAGTGATAAAACGCAACTGCTACTTAACTTAATGATGAGATGGCTCCAGTGGAATAAATTGTATCTGATAGTACCGTCTGTGGATGATCAGCGATGCTAAGAAGTCTTAAAAGACTTTAATGAAAATGCAAAGATGATAAATGAAGATGGTGATGGTATTAATTTTATCACTGGTATTGATGAAGCACTATTTGTGGATGACCTTGATGGATTTATTACTTAGTTTAGCATATTTTCCAGAGGTAGGCATAATAATACTGATGTGATTTATGTTAGTCAGCGGTACACACAAATACCAAATGTGATCAGGGATAATTGTAAAATTTTAGCTGTATTTAATGGAGTTGATACACATACCTTGCGAAATATTCATCAGCCTTGGTGTAGCGGGTATATGGACATAATACAAATTAAATATTTCTTCTCGCATTCACAAACTAACCCGGACGGAATTATAAAAATAAATGTACATGATCCAATATCGCGTTAGCGTATAGGTCTTGATCAAAGATGTGGATAATTCACAGCCGCAAAGAGGGCGCAACCTCGATAAGGTGTCAACGGTTAAACAATCATGAGCATACTTTTAGACAAAATCCAAGACAACTGCACAGTAACAAACTTAACTTGAGTGAGACTCTCGGTTAGTTCGAGAATCCGGTTTAGCATTATTGACATTATTTTTCGTTTTTATAAGCAGCATTAGTTTAGCAAAACTGTTCGCCCTCTCTGCTGCTAAACGTGATAGTACAATAGTTATAACTTATACACAAACATTTAATGGCCTACATACCTCTGCAGCTGACGATGGGCAAGTCTTTAAAGTTTATTGGTGTGGTCCGTCTCAGATTAACATCATTTGACAGACACCCTAGTATCGAAAGTTAAAAACGTTATGTTTCTCTGTTTTCTCCATAAAATGTATCTTCGTTTTTGGTTTATTAGAATTTCATTTTTTAAATAATGTATGTATGTATGTATGTATGTATGTATGTATGTATGTATGTATGTATGTATGTATGTATGTATGTATGTTTGTATGTATGTATGTATGTATGTATGTATGTATGTATGTATGTATGTATGTAGGTAGGTAGGTAGGTAGATAGGTATATGGTAGATAGGTAGGTTGTTAGGTAGATAGGTAGGTAGGTAGACAGGCAGGCAGGTAGGTAGGTACAAAACTACACGCAGAACTGTACAGCAGAAACTGCGTCAGATGCGAGATACATGGCTGAGCAAAACAGCTGATGCGATCCAGTGCTTCGCAGACCAGTATGGCATGAAGAACTTATAAAATGCCCTTAAAGAAGTGAATGAACCTACATCTTCTCGATCATCCCCCATTCTTAGATCAGACGGGAACACACTAGTTACTGATAAAGAGAAGAATATTTAACGTTGTGCTGAACATTTTGACAGCGCCCTCAAATCGCCTTCATCCATCAATGATAAAGCCATCAGTCATTTCTCGCAATTAACATTCAACAAAGCACTCGATGACCCTCAAATCTTGCTGGCGACACATAATGCAATGCATCCGCTCTCCAGTAACAAAGCAACTGGTTCAGGCTCCGTCCCAGCTGAAGTTTACAATTAATAAGGCACATCCCTAACAGAAAGGCTTCACCAGCTATTTTCACTGATGTTGCAGCTAATGACGATAAAGCAGGAATTCAAAAACACTTCCATAATCTACCTATATAAGCGCAAAGGGAACCACCAGGCCTGCGACAATCGCCAAGGTATATCCTTACACCCAATCGCTGGAAAGATAATCGCCGGAATCCTACTGAACCGCCTCAATATGACCTTGACTAGGGACTACTGCCCGAAAGATATTTCAATATCAGGAGAATCTGATAATATTCCTTCACTGAGTGGGACAGGTACAACTAAATTAATTAGATGTTTAACATGGCTATTTCCTTCAAAATACTAGTACTCCTATAATTTATTTATATCCCAGGAGCACTAATACTATAATTTAACTAATTCATTTTCTTAACTTTGCAAGGGCCGTATTATCTAATCTGAAAAAAAGTATGAAGAATGCACAAGAGTGACACAACTCCATTATCAGACTCAAAAGTTCTCTCCATTATAGTTTTTTTTTCAAACCAGAGTTTCATTTTTAACTTGAATTGCTGAAAGCCCAATTCATACATAACTTGATGGAAAATTCCAGATATGAAGTTTGAACCTTGATCAGACTGAACAGATTTGGGAAGGCTGTACTGAGTAAAAAAAAACCTTTATCAAAGCTTTTACTATTGTTTTACATTTTATATTCCTTAACTGAATTGCGCCTCTGGAAACCATGTTGACGAACACATAATGGTCAACAGGTATTGGTTACCTGACTTGGTCTTGGGTAAGGGACCTACAAAATCTACCATAATTCTACTAAATGGTTCGTCAAAGGCAGGAATAGGTGAACCATAGTTATCTTCTGATTTGGTTTACCTACCATTTGACAAGTATGACAAGATCTACAGTATTTGGCAACATCACTTTTGATTTTTGGCCAATAGAAGTGTGTCAAGATCTTGTGATAAGTTGTATTAATCCCTAAATGACCAGCCAAAGGAGTTTCATGGGCCAGATTAAGTATTTCCTGTCTGTAAGGTTTTAGAACTACTATTTGATAGTTCACCGACCACTCATCACCAGCAGGTACCTCGGGAGGTCTCCATTTTCTCATAAGAATTCCATTTTTAATGATATAACAGACAGGAACTTCATTTGCTTCAGTCTCATTTATGGCCCTTTGAAACAAACAGGAGATCTCAGGATCTTTTACCTGTTCGACGACAAGTGACTGTGGTTTATCACCCTGATTAGAATAAAGACAATGAGTTGCTAAAAGAGGATCACTATGATCAATACCTTCTGATTGATCCAAACAAGGAGTAAAAGTGATCTCATCAAAAGCCTGACCTATATACGTGTCAGCTAAAGGAATGCTGACCTCATCAACATCATTCTCGAGAGCTTTATTTGCCATAGCTCTGGTAACTACACAAGCTTGAAATATATCAGGAAATATTTTGTCAATTGGATCAACTTTTTGATCCAAATCAGGCTTGTCAGTTACAAGTGGATTAACCACAACCTTGTACCCAGCTAAGTCGTTGCCTAGTAATAAATGAATGCCCTCTACGGGTAAAACCGAGACTATTCCGATTGTCACAGGTCCTGACACTAAGTCTGATGACAAATTTACACAATGGAGAAGAACATTAAAAAAGCCGCACTCTACTCGCTGAATAAGAACACTTTCATTAGAAGAAGTCTTCTCAGAAAAAGGCAGAGTACCTGATAATAAAAGACTCTGAGAAGTTCCTGTGTCCCTTAAAATTTTAATAGGGGTGGGATTGGCTGAATCAGTCAAGAGTGATATAGAAACCTTCGATATGAATGGTTGATAATTCTCCATAATAAAATCAGACTGGGATTTATTAGACCCAACAAATGTATTGCTTTCAATACATGACCGTGACCTTGACCTCTTAGAAATAAGAGCATTTGAAACAGGTCTGTCTTGATTCTGATTCCTATTTTTCAATTGGTAGCAGTCAGAAATAACGTGTCCTTCTTTCTTGCAATAGGTACACGTCGGAAGAGACAAGGATCTAGAATCAAGCTTCTCTGCAGTTTGATTTTTGAAAGTTGTGCTAGTTTGAGTTTTAAAAGGGCTGGTATTAGGCTGAAATCCTTTTCTGCCAGAAGACTGTTGAGTAGAAGTCTTGTTAACAAAAGGAACTTTATGTGTCAAAGAATATTCGTCAGCAGCTCGAGCAGCATTCTCCAAGGTTTCAATCTTATGCTCATCAAGATAAGACTTAACATCACTATGGACACAGTTTTTGAACTCTTCAATTAATATCATTTGCTTGAGATTTTGGTAATCTTGTTCGACTTTCTTGGCTAAGCACGATCTATCAAACAACTGCTCTTTTCCTCTAGCAAATTCGACATGAGTTTGTCCAGCTTCTTTTCTGTAATTTCTGAATTTTTGCCGATAAGCTTCAGGGACTAACTCATAACCCATTAGAATGCATACTTTAACCACATCATAGTCACCACCTTGCTGAACGGACAGTAAAGTGTAAATCTCACTAGCCTTACCAGTAAGAACTCTTTGTAATAACTGAGTCCAATTCTCTCTTGGCCACTTTAAATTTTCTGCAACTTTTTCAAAACAAATGAAGTATTTGTCTACTTCTTTTTCTCTGAAAGGGGGCACTAATCTAATATTCCTTGCTAAATCAAAATTTAAATTTGGATTTGAAGTATGATGGCGATTTTCACTTGCCAGCTCCATTTCTTTCATTTTAATTTGAAATTCCTTTTCTTCCTTCTCTCTCTCTCTCTCTCTCTCTCTCTCTCTCTCTCTCTCTCTCTCAATCCGCATCTGCTCTTTTTTAATTCAATTTGCCTTTCTTTCTCCTCTTTCTCTTTATCATATTGTAATTGTCTTTCTTTCTTCCTTTCCTGTCTCTCTCTCCTATTTTTCATATTGTAATTGTCTTTCTTTCTCCCTTTCCTGTCTCTCTCTCTCCTCTTTTTCATATTGTAATTGTCTTTTTTGAAATTCCAGCTTCTTCAACTCTAATTCCATCTTGAATTTTAATTCTAATTCCTTTAGTTTTATGTCAGAGTGTGATGCAGACTTACTGACCGAAATCAAAGCACTTTGTCCAAAACATCCTTTTCTACCAAGTATTCAACCAAATTTTTTTAATATCTTCTTTCGTTACAGAAGCCTTGACTTCAGAAAGATCATATTTTCTGGCAAGTTAAATCAACTCATCTTATTTGAAAAGATCTAATTGCTCCTGGGTAGGATTAGAAAGAAATATTTCTACTTTAGATGTCATTTTAATACAAGCCTGTCAGTCTCACTAAAGATTTATAATTTTCAAAAACGACGGGAATTCAAATTTAAAACATAAGTTTTCTGAGAAAAATTCTAGCCAAATCCCAATTTATCTCAATCTCGGACGATAGCTCCCAATTTCTATGTTACTTGCTTAGGCTCGAATAAGCAGCGACATAGAAAGAAGTGAAAATAACAAGCTTGTAAAATTTAACAAACAATTTATTGAGTACAAATATTTTCATAAAAGAAAATAAATAAACTTACGGTTTTAGAGAATCAAGTATAAAAATTAATTCAAAAAGAATTTACAATATAATCCACTAGTGGAATTGCAAGAGTCCTGATAATAAAATGTCATAATAGTTCCCGGTTCGAATCTTGACGATGTAATCCAATATGGATGACGATGTCACGTGATGAAGTCAGTTTAAGTTTTATAATAATCCAAATGAGTACAAGTAATTTCTAGACAAATAACACAATAAATTCCTCTTGATCCCAAACGAATTCAAAAGATTTACACTCAAACAATAAAACACACATCTCTGTATTCCAAAGCCCAGACTAACTACTGAACTGTTCTCTCCCAAACAATAATTTAAATACCTGTTTTTACGTAAACAGGAAAGGGGTCACGACCTTCCAGAATCTCTCAGAACAATCTCACGTTCAAGAAATCACGCAAACATCGTGTGACCCAACTTAATTAGAAAGATATTTATACTTTACTCCATTTTGTCCTTGGAATCAGCCAATCATTTTAAAATCTTGTTTACATCCCTGATACCAGGTCAGAAATTAGGTCAACACCTGGTGTTTATTCGTAAAGTATATAGGTCATCCATTTCTAGAAAATCTCTCCCAACTAACGAATTGTAAACCCAAAATGTCAAATTTGAATCTGACAAACAAAATTAAATGATTTAAATCAAATATACGTAACAACATACATACATACATACATACATACATACATACATACATACATACATACATACATACATACATACACAGACAGACAGACAGGAAAACTAATTATAGGGAAATAAAGATATTAGTATATCTGAATGAAATGAATTCATCAAAGGAAACAAATAAATGTTATGTGGTGTTGATGGAAGCATACACTCATATTTTTCCATATAGGAGTTGAAGAAAAATTATGTTATAATTATTATCTTTATCTCCTTTACAAATCTATACAGGGCTATGTATATTTTCTGAAGTAGCCAAGACATCCATGTTTATGCCAAATTGAATTGGTTTCACTCCAAACAAATCTCGTCCATCTTAAAACAGCCAGTGTAGCACAACGGGCACTACTTAAACGTTGAACAAAATCTCAGTATAAAGGCTGAGTACATAATTGTGTGAAAGCCTGTTCTTTATGCCCATGTTTAAAAGCCCCAGCACGATCGAATGCGAAACTTTCAGCACAAACGAATAAACCGCAATGTAATCCACGCGCGACAGCTTGCCGTAGCTTGTCTTCGAAGTGCCTCTGAGAGAGAGAGAGAGATATAATTGGAGAACGCAGACTCTTACACCATTCAAAGAGGATCAGACACCACTTAAAGCAAACTTTCTAATAAAAACGTTCATAACTCACTTACCTATGATGATGCAAATAAATACGGACATGAATCTCATTGCCATTTTCTCCAAAATTGTCATAGTCATGTAAAAAGTTCCTTTATTTTGTCTTAAGCCCTCGACGCAACACTAAACTAAATTGATCTCGTTACACCGATATCTCTTCAAAGAATTAATCTATCTTTGTCTCTCCTGAATATAAATCACACCGATGAAGGTAAGCTAGGTAAATAATGGTAAAGACAATACGACACGGCACGATAAACATAACAGTAGATTACTTCAGAATTTGTTTCTTGTATCTTTTATACAAAATACGGACAGTACTGACAATCAAAATATAGTTATCATTCATCTATTCATATGATATCATCGTCACTTCTAAAGACGGCTGAAAAATCATATACTAGTATCATAATTCGTAAGTCTTCTGTATGACTCGGTCGGGAAGCGAACCTGCAACTTCCCATATTTGAGGCGGACGCTCTAACGACATAGGCCATTGGATCGTCTGCATGTCAGCAGTGATTGCTTATATAATTTCAGACCTCTAACTAATTTGACATAGAACTTAATTCTAATATAATAAAACATACAAATAATTTGTGCATTGGATTGGAATACAGCCCAACATAATTTCTTTCTTGATTATATAAAGAAATAAGTTCTACTTTGAAAAGCAGGTGTTCTGCAACATGTTTTAGAACCGCGTCATGTTACACAAGAGGATCCCTGGTCTGCACCTCAAAGCATAGCCTTGACCCAAGAATTCATATAAAATTTGTCCACTATGAAACTAAATACAGGATATAAAAAGATGTTGTCTTGCTGTCAACTATGATACAAAGATTGAAGTTTGTGAAATTAATAACGAAAACAAATGGAATCCAGTTATTAGCTAATGAGCAAATTTCAAAACGTTTTGTCACTCTAGTCCCGTGTTCTGCTAATTTGTCTGCCTAGTGTTTCTGTTTATTTCGTGTGTATCTGCTTTTCAAATGTGCATGCATGAACTATCCATCTATGAGTATCAGGTAATAAGCGGTA
Source organism: Unio delphinus (assembly GCA_029339505.1). Lineage (NCBI taxonomy): Eukaryota > Metazoa > Mollusca > Bivalvia > Unionida > Unionidae > Unio > Unio delphinus. Next base: position 111,355 of record JAQISU010000378.1, read on the forward strand.
TCAAATTACAGAACCCTTTAATTTTTTTAATTTTCTGGCATGAATTTCGTAATTTGGGTGTCCATATTTCATTGATTGGCGAGTTTGTTTTCTTAAATCATATATTAAGAAACAGTTATGACTCCTAGCAGGTTCAATGTATTTTTCATCTCTTGTCATTCAAGAACTTGACAAATTAGATAATTGAAACCTGTCACCAAATGTGAGCCATGTCAGACCTTATCAAGATGCTAGCTTCAATTCATGCAAATAAATAATAAAACAACTGCAAAAGGTAATTCTAATAATACTAAACGGATACCGAATTTGCACTTTAAAACTCAAAACACTTCAAACAACAATGATAAGTTACAATTATATTACCGTACACAAATGCCAAAAGTAAAAAGAAAAACTAAACTTTATCTTAAAACAAGAAAGTTTCACTTCAAACCGGGAAATATTCCTCATAACAAGTTTGTAAAAAGAGTGACAATTTTAGAGAATGATGTTCTAGAAACACTGTATTAAAGACTTTCTGATGAAAAGTACCTTATTATCACACAAAGATAAAGTTCAAACCCTAGTACTGTAATAGAGTGAGTTTTTATGCAAAATGAGCAAATAAGACGACCAAGGATTCAAACGTTCGCGTGCATCCTAAACAAATTCGTTATTGTTCAATGTTACACAAATGTTATCGATCTATTGATGTTCTATTTTTCTTTGCATAATTCATGGAGCAAATGATAAACAATGATTAACAGGTAAAATGTCATTTTTTCAAACAAAATGTAGCTGACAAAATATTTGCACAAACACCATTTATTCGGAGATGTAGGTTTCGTTGTATAATTCATTACTGCAACAAAATATAATAAAAGTCACGTCTTTAAGGGGTATGGGTGGCAACGATAGCCTGCCAGTAGCTTCCCTTTCGTCAATTGATCTTACCCAGGTTTTCCCGGCCTCTTCTCGGCTAGTTATACTGACCGAAATGCATAGCCCATTGGGTGCTGAAAAATGGAGTTAAAGACAGACCAACAACGAAATGTGCTAGCTCAATCTCAGTGATGGAATAAGGGATATAACCAATCTAATGAAGTTAATACCTTGACTCTGTGTGTGTGTGTGTGTGTGTGTGTGTGTGTGTGTGTGTGTGTGTGTGTGTGATTTTGATTCTAAACGTAGCTTTAACACTTTTTCAGTCATATCGCTACAATGTCTGCAATGGGACAGTTTATAGTGATGCCTAGCACTGGGGCATCTTGTCGCAGAATGTATCACGATGTCCCACCCAGTTACATTATCCTGACACCCGGACGACAAGTCCTAACACTAAACTTTTAATGATGTGCTCCAAGCAAGGCAGCTGTTAGTACCATTTTATAAAAGTCGGCCTGGGTTTGAACCCGCGACCTCATGACTCCGAGAAATATGCTCTAACCACTATGCTACCGTAGCTTGACAGAGAGAGAGAGTTGTAAATGAAACGTTAATGTATTAAAAAGCACACGGAAGCATAACATACGATAACTGTACAATTCTGAAATGAGTGCCATGTCAAAAATAATGTGAATGTACTTATATTATAAGGAAGGTAATGTCAGACACTACTGGGACACTTCTGTGATAAAGATATCATACTGGCCCTTTTCGGATGAAACACTTACAAGCACTTACAACCAAGCATTCCTTATTTTATAGTTCAACTGGAATACAGTCATTCAAAATATCTTCATGAGTAATATTAAGATATTCAGTGACTGTCTTCTGTATGCCTCGCACCCCGTTCACCTAAAGCCACGCAGACTACACCTTACGCGTTTGCTTTGAGTGTCGAAGAGTTCTTGTTTTAACTTAAATCTGTTACACGAACAAGGGTGTTATTGGTGAATATTAATCGAGATTTTCCTGTTCCTGGCCGAGTCATTGTTTGCCCTTCGATTAGAATCCACCGTATATATATATATATATATATATATATATATATATATATATATATATATATATATATATATACACTTTTACAATCATATTGATACGATTTCTTCACCGTGGCAACTTAACGTGACGTCAAGCACTGGGGTATCATGTGGCAGACATGTAGCATGATGACCCACCTAGTCACATTATTTTGACACCAGGCCGACCAGTCCTAACTCTAACCTCTTAATCCTGAGCGCCAAGCGAGGCAGCTGTTAGTACCATTTTTGTAAGTCTATGCTATGATTCGGCATGGGAACGAACCCACGACCTACCGCATACGAGGCGGACGCTCTAACAACTAGTGTTACGGAATTGTATAAACCCTTTTATTTATTAAATGCATGTACTCGACTTTGCATTTTAGAACAACTATACCTGAGGGTGATTCATATATATTGTGTTGTATTTCGAAATAATGAGTTTGATCCATCCTATGCCGCACGTGCGAAGTGCTTTTGATGGGAAGAACCGAATGCTTCCAGTGCACAGACAATATTTGCGCATAAATACCTCACCGTAGGTAAGGCTCTTTACATTTCGGAACGTTTTGTCAATCAGCAGTCTATATTAAGAACTTCCACATCTTCCGCTGTAGAGGTATGAAAGTTTATTAATTTCGTGATTTAAAGATATAACTATTGTACTACCACGTCCATTTTTTGTAAGTTTGCTATAAGGCTTTGGTTTACGCAGTATAATGCACATATTTATATTCATGTTTGCGACTTAGCAAGGCATTTATGTTAGTAATATTACATTTTAAGAAATATTTAGTACAGTAGGGGTCTTATCGAGCAGGGTTAGGTACTTGTAGTACCTTGTTGTTTTGTAATTATTGTGCCGGTAATATAATCTGCATTACCCGTGCATAACATTATTACGTTTTTTATGTCTGTGTCATGTATAGTATAATGTATTGGATATGTTTCAGCTGTGTTGTGTTGAGCTGTTTGGGGTGTGAAGAGCTGTGTTGTGTAGAGCTGTCCGGAGTGTATAGAGCTGTCCAGAGTATCCAGAACTGTGATCGACGTGGTGCAAGTTGCAGCCACAGGAATTAACTGTAGCAGCTGAACTGTAACAACGTTAGAGCTTAAATAAAGTGTGCTGATGGCAGAGTGTATCTCCTTACATATAATATATTAGCTGTGGGCCTATTTGATTTTGTCTGCTTCTAAGAACTACTTGTATCTTTCTGGACTGTAAAGATAAGTAGTTAACATGTCCTTTTTTGTTTTCATAATCTCACTATCTTGGATGAATTCATTTTACTTCATTATCTAACTTCAACATTGCTATCTGAGTAAACTGTATCCATATCTTTATTATAAAATCACTGTGAATCATTCACCTTTTGTATTTGTATTTTGTGAAGTAATTTATTTGTAGTTTTCATAAGTACATTTGTGCGTTCTTCTGTTCATTATTTGGATTCAAATACACGCACGTATTCATAATTAATTGTTCATTCAAGTCATTCATTTTTAAATATTATATCTATTGGGGTGTGAAGAGCTGTGTATCCATGAAAAACTTTGTAACAAGATAACCGGGTGCGATTTTCGGATTCACAATAGAATACGGTTGACGATGATCGTCAACCGTGTTCTACTGTGAATCCGAAAATCGCACCCGGTTATCTTGCTACAACTAGGTAACCAGAACGAGGTTGGATAAGGGTGTACATGACGTAATTTGCAACATGTGGCGAGTTTCGTCACACACACGTAACCCGGATAGTCCTTTTCTTTCGAACAGATTTCAGATTGATAATGAAATTGATTAAGTTAGTTTGAAAGATACCATTTCCTCAGGTGATTTTACCTACTATCATAAGATGACTACATCAACTTAAAATGATATTTTATGGAGATAAATATTAAATTCATTAATTGGTATCAGAGTGCAATTATTTTCTTTATCAACATCTTTAAGATTGTGTTTCTGTCTGTTTTATTGATGACGTAAAATCTCGATTTTGCAGGTCATAAAATCATTTTACTACATGTATATACATGAGTACATAAATACAAACATATTGAGAAAAGTACAGATTTCAAACGTTTTCTCAACTTGGCTGTTGCTATACTCGTCTATGTAGTTTTCTATCAGTTTTAAAGTAGTACATGAGCACATGCATTCAGCCAGGAAACATCTCCTCGTGGATTAACCACCATCCCCTATCCTTTCATGCATTATTTGAAATCAATCTTAAATATACTTATAGACAAATATAAGATACGTTGACAAGCACTGTGTTCTAATATTTACTTTTTGTAAAGATTTGCTATTTCGATTATATCATGCGGATTGACAAATATGTGGACAGGATAAGGATGTAATTCAATATTTTACGAAGATTTTTTTTTCTTACAGGAATATGCAAAGAACAATGAAGTATGTTTATAACTTCGTCAAGCGCAGCGAAGTTATGATTGCCCGCAGATAATTATATTTGTTTGGAACACAGTTACTTATAACATTAAGGGTAACGCATAACTGATGACCTAATCTAGCTATCGACGGTTGCTCTCTCTCTCTCTCTCTCTCTCTCTCTCTCTCTCTCTCTCTCTCTCTCTCTCTCATAATATACTGGACCTGATACATAAACATAACATTCGGGAGCCAAATTTTTAAGCCACCATATATTCTGAGACATTCCAAATTGTATTACGATAAACAAATGAAAACTGAAACCAATGTTTCCGTAGATCGTTTTGTATCTAAATAAAAATTCAATTATGTAGAATAATATACACACTTGCGAACCAAAATATTGACGCAGGTTTTTCAAAGTTTTTCATGGATAAATTAAGTAGTTCTTTTTCTTTTTTTAATCGCAACAAACACTCAAGAAAACCTTATCTCATTGTCATCATTTTCTTTCCAAACGTAAACTTCTGACGCCTCTCTTGAAGTTTACCGAAGCCTAATTTGCATGTTACAGATAAGCCCTTCAAACCTCACCTCCTACAAAATCTTCGAAACACCAAATACGAAATGTAAATACACAAGCTGGGACAAAACATGGATAAACATTTTGAAGAATGCAAACAATATTAACAGAAAATTAGGGAGCTGTGAATAAAACCTTGAATGCATCGCACCTGTTGCGATTTCGTAAAGAAACCAAATATACATTATATATGGTTCCAAAAGCGTGATAAATGACATTCGTATTGCGATGATGTAAACATCACCTCATGTTACCATTCATTATTTATATACAATGGATTTGATTAAAACAAAACATTCAAACTCCTCCATACCCACCCACCTCTAACTCAGAACAAAGACGGTAAGTGGCTAGAGCCTTTTAGTCACACACACACATCCCTAACTCAGAAAACAGACCGTAAGTGGCTAAAGCCCTTTTAGTCACACACACACACCAAACTCAGAAAATAGACGGTAAGTGGTTCAAGTCATTTTAAGCAAACATAGCAGATATATAACTTTTTAAATCCCAACATTAACGTATTTTTCAATTGCTTCGTGTGCTATCTTCTTTACATGATCTAAAAAGTTGTAGCAATTTGAACAATATTCATTGTTTCAAAATCATATGATTAAAATTTAGTTGTATGGGTCATTTGAGCTAAATACATTCGTGATTGTCATTCGCAAAATGATTCATACATTCGTCAAATGTATTACAATTAAAAACAATGAAAGACATCGCTTATAACAATGGATAATATAGGGCAGAATGATAATCCGATACTTTTAGTCAAATGTATTACAATTAAATATAATGAAAGATATCGCTGACAAATTATTTGAATCTAGTACACATGTTATAGATACTTGCGTTAATTTTTAACGGCACCACGAACCCTCAAAATTACATTTATTATTCTAATAACTCAAGAAATGAGTCAAGCGACATATATACGTCTCTATGAATGATGGTGGAGGTATGGAGTGTGGTGTGGTGCGGTGATCTAGGTCAGTGAATTTTTCCATGCATGGAATAGGAAGCGTGCCACCAGAAAATCATTTCCAACAAATTCTTATCTTACATTTAAATCACTTGGGTATAAGATCAAGGAGAAAAGGATTAGTGAGGTAATCAGAATGATATTTAATGGCTTTCACGGCGGTGTTTTCTAATCGGGAGAAAAGTGTCTAATGGTTTGAGCAGCAGGGAGAGTGAACAGACCTAGGCCTCTGCAGAATTACAGCATTTCTTTATTTTTTCTATTGACGCATCAAGCATGCCAAATTTGTATGCATCCACATTTTCTGACGCGGGACATTCACTGTTGGTCTTCACTCTCCCTGTTGCTGTAACAACGCAACTAAGTGTAAAATTTTAATCAGTATTAAATCAATAATAATGAGCGATTCCACGCTAACCATGGAATCTCATACAGTTAAACGAGCTCGACATTGACTAGATACAATTATAAAACATGTACCTGTTCGTGATTCTGTCAAGCAACAACTAGAAACGCGTTAGGAGTCTCAAGTGGAATTTACAGATGGTACAGAACTGTTATTTAAACCAATAAAATTGTTACGGCACCTGAAGCAGCACAAAAAGCTCTTGAGGAACTTCATGCTGATAGTGTTGACTGTCTTCAAGCAACTTGACCACTACCCCGGCAACCTACTCCACCACAACCTGAAAATCAGCCACAGTAAAATGGTTGAACTAACATAATAAATAAATTTTTCATCGGAAGGTATTGCGGCTATTAAGAAACCAGACCAATTACTTGATATTGCCACGCATGGATATCGTTATAGAGATTGGTCTGTGAAACACCAATATGTTAAACCTCTGCATCCTTCCTGATATTCAGCAGATCAAATTTGAGTAAGATATTATTCATTTTAACATATTTAACCAGATAGTGGTGAATATATTGAACGAGCAAGACACAAAAGGTAACAAAAAGAGGAAGGAATAACACAACTTGAAAAAGCAAGAGCAGAAAAGAAATTAACTTTACGAACAGGGAAGAGAAAAACTGACAAGCCCTCAAGAGATTAGGCAATAATGGTATGATACAACGCCTGGCATATGTGCAACTCCAAGTGGTATTGCTACTCGAGGAAGTGGTCTAATTACTCCTTTCTCCAATAACAGCTTTGCTGATGCTGATAGACTAGAAATTCTGATTGGCGGAAGACAAGCCGGCAATAATTTCCCAGAAAACAATAATGAAGCAATTCTATTGTCGGAGATTATTTACAGACAGTATCATGGACATTAATGTTTATCGGTTTCAGATTGATGAAATCGTCGATAAATACCGCGGTGAGTGATGCAATTATATGCGTGACAAGAACATAAGATGATCATACACAATGCTAAACGTGATAACTTTACGATTTTCAATTATAAAGTTATATATATATATATATATATATATATATATATATATATATATATATATATATATATATATATATATATGTGTGTGTGTGTGTGTGTGTGTGTGTGTGTGTGTGTGTGTGTGTGTACTCGGTGATGTTATTCGGAGTTTATTCCGATGGATATCCACAAAAGCAATGCCGATTGAAAAGCTACTGGGAATGAAAACGTTGTTCGTGATTAAGGTATATGAATTATTGATGATGTTGTTCTTTAAACATTCTCATAAATCAAGGAAAGACTAGCAGAATTAATAGGACACAAAGTGCAGCCAGTAAGACTAGTAAGCACCAACGAAGTGCATACAAATCTTAGTAAAAATTAAATCAATCTGCAAATCAAAGACACTCAAAATCGGGTGGTGTATCCTACTACTGGTAGAATCAGGAAAAAGACGACGTATAACTGCTAGTCTAATAACAGGAAGTCGTTTTCATGTTACACAATAGCAAGTTTAATGTTCAAGCGTGTATCTGATCCCGCGTTTGACATAGATGCGTGAGACATCAAAGATAAATCGGTACGTGATTATCAGTAGTATTCGAATCATTCACGAGAGGTAAGTCACCTTGGGCGAATTTAACTTTCAGTTAGCGTAAAAGCAGATATTTCTTACCTACTGAAGCATTTATTGAAGTATCATTCAAAAATAGATATTCAAGTTTGTTTTGTTAATAATAGTATCATGGCGTTGTTCAACAGTGCCATGTATAACATCGACAGAATAAATATTGAATCCTGCCTGGAAAAAATCGACGTTACAAAGACAATATTGGGTCTAGCATGTTATTCCGATGATTATTCAAGATCAGCTGGTCCATCAATGATAATTTATACTGTTGACTACCCTAATAACAGACAACTTATTATAATATAAGACCATGAACAAGATTCGTCGACAACGCTGACGCTGATGCGTGGCCGGTGGTTCATGGTGATAACACAAAATTCAACTTAAGATTAGCAGCATCCCAATCAATGCTGAAGGATGTTAATAGAAGCTTTTCATGTGCGTTTCACTGTCATATATTTAGGGATTTGGCTGAAATGTCTGTAAAGTTATTATTTAAGTAAAGTATACAGATGTACTTGTAAGAAAGGCTACCGACTATAATGCACTCTGATGCGCCATCGGCGATGCAAACAATGTAATACTGTCAAAACTTTCATTGTGAATGCCAACAATGATACAGTCTTTGACCTAAGAACGTCACTCCCTTTTATGGACTCGGGTGGTAAATCAACATTACCATGGATGACGATGACCAATTATAGTGTTGAACGTACTATTAAAGTTTTTTACATGGCAGATAGCATTACAGCAAAGTGTCTATGTTCCGCGACATATATTCACTGCTTTCCAAGATACTCCTAGAGTAAGCTCGTAATTACATAGCACACTGACGTTCGACAATCTTGGTGTTACTGAAGTTTCACTGAGAATAAATGGATATCAAGAACCATCGGAGAGCGTGTATTTAAACTTTGAGAATAATCATGTTGTACGTACATATCATCGTTTGACATTCATGGGACGTGATCAAACTATTTATTCTGGTCTACAAATACCACAACTAGATTTTACAGCGCTTTATCCGATGTATTTGTGTTCGCTAGAACATGGATTTATTTCGATACTATGTTGTTGGTACACCTTTTTGAGCTCGTGTAGCAAGATGAGATATTGCTAATTGTACAGCAATCGTTGTTATACTCTTAGACAAAACAGTGCTGCTTGAAGGTGTTGGTGGACTAATGAGAATTATTGATGCCCCAGTGGAAAACATCTAATTGGATCACATGCGATCCCGCGTTGCACGATCAGTATCCTTACGTTAATGTTATTCTGACCAGGAGACAGATTTAAAGGATTAAATCAGCATAAACAAGAATTATGGAATAAAAATCTCGCTGACATCAGCTGCTTTACAAGGCCGAAATAAATTATCCCTGACAAACGTCAACTCAAGCAATTCAATGACACCAATGTATCTTCGTGGGCCTGTTCTCTTCATTAGAGACACTCAGTCGCACTCATGTGTCATAGATCATCACCCAGTGTCTCACTAATTGTACGCTGATGACACCCAAATATACAAGTCTAGCCACCCAACTGACGTTGATGCTGCCATCCAAGAAGTAGAGAGGTGCATTTTTTATATGAAACCATGGATAACGTGTAAGTCTGCAGATGAATGATGATAAAACTGAGGCCATTCTGATCACAACACAAATACTTTCTGATTCATTCACATCCTTTACCTTAAGCAATAAATATCAGCAACACCAACATTAAATACACAGAGCCAGTATGAAACCTAGGTGTTGCTCTAGACAGTACTCTCACATTGCACCAGCATGTCATGAATATATATGTAAAGCAGCATATATTGAGCTGAGACACACCAGCTCCATTCGCAAACATCTTTCAGTTGATGCCAGTAAAACATTTGTGTGTTTATTAGTACTTATAAGATTAGACTATTGTAACTCAAGTCTGGTTCTATTCAATATCTACTCGAGAAAGTTAAAAAAAAAGTTCACAACCCAGCTGCTTGGATCATCCTGAGAGTACCACGATCAGAGCACACCTCCCCGCTGTTATGCACCCTACATTGGATATCCATTCGATCCAGAATCAAATACAAAATTTGTTCTCTGTGCTAAGTTTCAGTGACGGACTCAACTGCAACATAACTATCTGACCTCGCCCATATGTACACAACAGCTTGGTGCTTATGTTTCTTTTCTGACAATCGTACACTCATTATTCCCACTATGAAAACGAAGTCGTATGGACAACGTTCCGTTGCATACCAGGACCAACAACGGGGGACGAATTGTCCATTGAAATTAGAGACAAATACGCAATGATCCCTTTCAAGAGTGCTCTTAAAACTCGCCTTTTTCGACTGCATGAACAAATTTAAAATCTTCGTGTTCTCTACCTTCATTATTTTTATCATTGTTTATTTTTTTTATTTCATGGTGTTTGTTTTTGTTTTTTGTCTTTTGTACTCATATCATTATAGATGTTCTCAAGCGCACAGAGCTTCTAAAGATTAGGCGCAATAACAAATCATCATCATTATTATTATCAATAATTCAATTATCTTATGACTAGGGAATGAATCGTACGTTTGTCTAGAATGTGAAAATCAATATGATGCGTTTTAACCATTTTGATTCGAGTACGTTTAAAGGGAAAACTATGTACAAACCTTGGGTACATTAACTATAATTAATAAATAAGGTACGAATCGCCAAGAATTGTATTTGAAATTTTATTATATATTTCATATGACCAATGCAAGAAAGGTACTGTTATGTAATCTAATTAAAGTTTAGCAAGAGGACAAAATATAAAGAATGCAGGCGTTGGTCGAGGGTGGCGGGGACAGGGAAAAAGAAGGACTCCACCAAAAGCGAATGGTTTATTATTTTGTACTTCCAGGATTATATCTCGGGTAAAATATTTTCCACAGAGAAAGCCTAAATAAATGCCACTCAAAACACTAGATACACATTTGCTATCTGGCTGAGTAGATTCTCAATCCGTTTGAAGAAAAAAAACAGTTCTTAATTTGTACGTTTCCAAAAACTCAATACGCATACATGTACCATATGCATTATCATATTTAAACTTTTCTATAGGTCCTGTCATGTGTAAGTGAATACATCACTAATATAGTCAAATAAGAGACAGTTATGTTCACTTATCTTTTTATTACTTCGAATATGCTTCACTATTCATAATAAATAATAAGTATTAATTATAATTGATAATAATTAATATGTAATATAATAATAATAATTAGTTTCTCATCAGCTAGGATGTAAAATTATATGCAGTCTTCGAAATCACCAAGAAAGTACATTGCAACCGTTTATAAAGGAATGTTAGTAGGCATGCCCATATAATCAGTCTATTGAGCTAAGAACTGTAATAGTTCATCAATAAATGGTAAGGTTGTATTTTATTTTTCTATTGGAAAAATGCCGAGAAACATTGAGGATTAAAGCAGTTAGTCCAAGATCACTTCAAGGATGAGCAAAATGAAAATCAAAATATTTAAACTCTACGTGTGAATGTGGCATCAAGTCGTTGTTTCCTCTATTTTCAAGTACCTGAAAACAACAACTGTTGTTAACTGGCTTCTTCAACAGTAGGATACATAAGTTTCCTTGAATCACACTAAGTACCATACATTCGTGAGACTAGGCTCATATAGTTTCCCTTGATTTACAATGGTATGGTTGTTATCAAAGGCAATCTTAAGCCTTAGATCGGTAATTTATGCCACGTACATCATACCAGGAACCACAGTCTAATATACATAAGTATTCCAATATGAAATTTCTTATCTCTTATAAGTAAGAATATTTTGAGAATTGAAATGCACAATTTAACGAAACAAGATCATGGTATCAGACGGTCCCTTTAGTACGGTCCGGTATGAATGACGCCTGTATGAAATAAATGTTTACATTTATTATACTTGGAAAATACCATCCCGATGCAAATGTTCTAAAATAAAAGAAATCATCAATGAATTCTGCAAAATCTATAAACGGTGACGTAAGTTAGAAATGACATACATGTTTTGTTTGTTTAAATCCTTTGATAACAGACAGTATTTGAAGTAAGAAAGGATATAATAGTAAAAGACAGTGCCTTCTTATTTGGGGTTACTTGCAGAGACTTTCCATATGTTCAGATATGAGATCGACTTTCAGTCCGATGCCTAATCCAAAAGCATCTGAACAGTGTTGTCACAGTCGAGAATGTCCAGTAACTGAATACATATCCAGCCATCATGCATTTGTTTTGGCCAATGCAATTCTATGGAATTTATTCTGCTAATTGTACTTGTGATTTCTCGCTCTATAGGAAATAATTTGCAAAGTAAAACGGAAACATGAGTGTCTATTTCAAAGGATGAAGAAAAAAGTTGTCCAACACAGTTTTTGAGTATGGTACGAAAATGTTAAATAAATTATAGTCTACGAACAACTGACACATCAAATGCAAGAATGTTAACAATTATTTGAAGAAGTATAACTCAATATAAATATATTTTCACTCTATTGCTAGGCAGATGCAAACTGAAAATGTACAATGAAACTCATGCGGAATATGGTCAAAATAGCATTATATCACACCCAACCCCGTTTATAGCAAATGCTCTCTTATATCTAAATTGTATTCATTTAAACATACAACGATGACAAAGTACATAATTCTATTTGAAACTAGGTTTTCCAGCATCTATACGACACTCACAAAGTATGTCCTACCATTATCACACTAATATAAGATCTATAAATATATAAGAAATTATAATGGAGAGAGAGAGAGAGAGAGAGAGAGAGAGAGAGAGATCATGTACAAACTAATTTGTTTGCTATAGATGCCAGCAATAATCTCAGTCAAAGGCAGTGAAGATTTTTGAGTGATAGAAGACGATTACCAGAAGATAACACGTAATGTTTGTTGAAAAGTTTTATAACTTTCCTATAAAATTGGATGTTCAAATCATAAAAAATTTCTATGTTATACTGTCTATTACACGTATTCTCTTATCTAAATAAAAGTTTATTCAAAATAAATCTCAAATCTGTGACTTAAGAATTAAATTCAATCGCATTTCTACTATTCAAAATCTCAAATGTTTGACTGATTAGAGGATATTAATTTAACCTAAGTTTATTCAAAATAAATCTCAAATCTGTGACTTAAGAATTAAATTCAACGGCATTTCTACTATTCAAAATCTCAAATGTTTGACTGATTAGAGGATATTAATTTAACCTAAGTTTATTCAAAATAAATCTCAAATCTGTGACTTAAGAATTAAATTCAACGGCATTTCTACTATTCAAAATCTCAAATGTTTGACTGATTTAAACACGAAAGAGGATATTAATTTAACCTTAGTTTATTCAACTGAACGTTTGCACCATTATTTTCATTTATTTTCACCTTTCACCTATATGATTTTCTTCACAGTACTCTTTCGAGACTACACCTTAATGTCGTGGATTTGTATTTGTAAGAGTTACCTATCAGTAAGAACTCGGTACCTTAGAGTCATGTAGATGCAACCACACAAAGAGACATGATTATTACATTTCAAGCTAAGAACATTTTTAAAAATGAAATATTTGAACTCAATATTTCCAAGCGGATGCAAAACAAAATGTTCCATAAACTGTCACATAGTATCCTTCAGAAACCGGAAATCATTACATTCATTGTCCTATTTCTTCTGGTTGTCAGCTGGTGCTAGTGATCCTTCAACGTACATGGGCGGAGGCAATGGTTCCGCAATCGATGGATTTATGGAGGTGGATGGCATTTGTATCCCTGACGATGCTGGATATGGAGGAACTGTGGGATAAGCAGTAGCTGGAGCTGTAAAAGATTGCGAACATATATATATATATATATATATATATATATATATATATATATATATATATATATATATATATATATATATATATATATATATATATATATAGAAACGATGCAGTAAAGATTCGATTCAAGGACTATACCTTTAGTCCTGCTTTACACAATGACTAAATCTTGTTCTTTGTCTTTCATTTACAATTTGAAGTGTACAAGAAACAAAATGCAGACATATCCGAGAAGAGAACATCAAATACATGGTAAAGCAGAACGTAAGTTTGTTAATTATATAATTAATTAGGTTTACATCCAGCTGAATAGATTCTTAGTTTTATAATCATTGATTCATTATTTTTCTGCCAATGTTTATTACTGCCGAAATCTCATTTCTGATTTGCCGATATCGAAACTCAGTTTGAAACATACAATATGTTTAGTCATCTGCACTAGTTGATATCGTTTATTGTTGCATATCCATTTCTATTTAGTTGGGGAGTATGTAAACTCACGTCTAATCCTGCACGTTTGTATGATTTCCATGCCAAGTAAAAGAAAATTAAAGTAAATACCCGACCCCGACCCAAGCAGATAGCCGTTGTCAAACAGATACGAAACAGCTGTTTATTCAAAACGATGGTGCAAAGACAGAACATAATTATATTGTTTTCAACAATGGTCAGTTGAAAAAGTGATATCAACTTTGCATTTCAAAACTAAATCAGCTATTAAATGGTTGCGATAATTAAAGAACACTTTCGATAGTTAGGACTGAGAATGCTTCGTATTTAATGCAGCTTGATATAATATTGTGAAATGCTAAATCATGTTTACAAAGAAGTATTCTTTAAGATAAACATGCCTTATGTATCTATCCGGAATAAATTATTACGCACCCTGGTAAAATGGCTGGTAGACCATGGGCTGCATTGGCTGCATTGGCATTTGCTGAGTATCTGCAAAAATCATATTAAGTGAGATAACAATTCAATTTACGCAAGAATAGCAAAGTGTGAAATAAATGTACACGGGATATGACAGTTTACTTTTTAGACAATACTACTGTAACAAAACGGAAACAAGGAATTGACTATATTTGAGTTAGAATTATGCTATTAACGTTTCAGGAAAACAAAAAAAAGATTTACTTATATATGATAGTGATATCGACAATCTAGTTGATGGAGCATAGTACGGTTCCAATTATATCATTTCATCACGATAACATATCTAAAAATAGTTACATCGTTTTCAAACTTGCTCGGCAATAAATAAACGCCGGAACAAAGTCTTGATATAATGCAAACATTACGCAAAAGCGGATCTATGAATCCTCAAGAAGATTTACATAAAAATAATGACACCCAATGTTAGTTTCCTTAGACAAAACCCTATAAATATGCTAGTAAAAAACAAGTTGATGCAGAAGACAGACGGAAAAATAGCGGTGTGAATATTTTACTGGTAGTAACAGCTTGTGGAACAATCATCGGTGACCGTCTGGTGTGTGCCTTTGAGCAGTGGATGATGAGGCAGATTCCGCTTATGAGTAAAGACACTCCAACCAAACTTCCAATAACAGCACCCACTATCAGGCCGATATTAACGGTGCTGTAAATTAAAAATGTAAATGTTTGCGAAGCTGCTGATAGTGCCTAGATTCGATTAAAAAGATGAATTTCATCAGGAAACCAATTAGGAATAAAATAACTAAACCTGACATAATATTCGATTCCACAGACTTCAATATTCGCTAAAACAACAATTATAGAACATTATGATTATACATCAAAGTTGAGGTAAGCATAGAAAGATATTGCAATATAAATAAGGTATTGCTAGCAGAACGTGGGTCTCAAATGATCATTGCCCAAGAAAATGATGTTAAATGCAAACTTAGGAAAGTTGTTATGACAGGGTTTGTATCATCATAACCTTCTTCTCGTTCCTTGTTATGAGAAGGGATTATACATATGCTAAGACATGTCTTTGCCCATGGTGAGAGAGAGAGAGAGAGAAGAAGGAGTTCAGGTTTCTTTAATAATCGTGTCACACATAACCATGTAGATACGGCTGCTTTATGGAGAATGAGGTACGGAACCGCCGAGAAAAAACGGCAGATGTTCTGAATCGAGGAGAGAACTTTTATTTTAATAGATAGATAGATAGATAGATAGATAGATAGATAGATAGATAGATAGATAGATAGATAGATAGATAGATAGATAATATAATATAATATAATATAATATAATATAATATAATATAATATAATATAATATAATATAATATAATATGTTCTAACGTTCTAGAGATACATCTATAAAGACTTTATATTAACAATACACGTAATACATATAAGATTACATTTTTTCTTTCGAGCTTGCCAAATTCATACATTTATATAATTTCAGTCTTTTAGAATGGAATACGGCTAGTTAAATCTCGATTAACTTTAAAATAGCCAATGAGCATAACATTCAATAGTTCCGATTAATGCAACAAGAATATTGAAGAAATGAATTTTACCAATTTTAAAATAGAATACTAATTTGGAATAGGTCACTATACATTATTACTTAAAGAATCACTTTTTTTCTAAATTAAATCTAAACAAGAACTTGGTAGCGAATTCATCTTTTCCAGTAATACATCCCACACATACAATTAAACATTCCATTATACAATACCATAAAATACAACGAAATCAAAATAATGTTTAAAAAATATTAACTTTACCGTTAAACATTCGAATATTTAAAAGTTACATTCTTTAAAATGTTTGCGAACAAGGATGATTCTTGCCTGTAAGGAAAAGACAGCTGTTCTGACTCGATAAACGAACTCATTATGACTATTTATGCGCTCTTTTATATGCAAATTCGTTTCCCATTCTCTTCGGATTAGAACAAGGCTCTCGACTTTTCCCACAAAAACCGTGTGAATTGTCTAGCTTATCTCATCCATTATTGATTTAATAATTTGCCTGTTCAGCAGCTTCCCACCAAATTTACAATGCTGGCGTTTTGATACAAGATAAATCTATGTTAAACAGCTTCCGATTTAACTTGAGCTTTTCCATTTACTCAAATCAGGCCTCTGCTGTGGGCTAAAATCTCTTAACCCAAAGTAGAAAAGGCATATAATAATATTCTTGGAAGTGCTTTTGATCAATATATGGTCTATCACTATTCAATAGCTTGACTATATTGGAGGGGCTAGGCAGGTTTTAAATTAGCCAAAATTTGGCTAATTCCTACAAAGTTGTTCTTCACACCCTTAGGATAGGAACCAAATTTTGGAAAAATTAGCCAAAATTTGGCTAGTGTCTTTTAGTATAACCCCCATGTATGGCGGCAAAAGATCAAACTCTAGGTAACTATGATTAGCCAAAATTTGGCTAACTGCAATATTGTCCCTTTCCATGATGTATTATATGACCTTTAGGCAGAAGCCAAATCTTAGATTAATGTATCCTTAGCCAAAATTTGGCTAAGGATTCCTGTTGCCAGGCTCAGTGAGGCTGGTGCACAACTAATGACCTTTTAGCAAAATTTGGCTAGTGTCAGCAACAGCTTTTCAAAACAGCTGCATGTATGGCTGTTATAATTTAAAAGCTCTATTATTAGCCATATTTGGCCATCCTCCTCAGTGTTTCATTCCCTACTGTTGTGTAAATGTAAGCTTATAACATTGTTGGTCATTGCCTGAAATGTTTTCTTTTGTATAACCTACAGTAATAACTATTAGATATCCAAATTTGGCTACATGTATGGCTAAATCACTCATATGGAGTAAATGCAGTATTGGATAAATATGAGCTTGAACAAAGTTTGGGAAATGCATGTAGGTTCACTGGTCATGATCACCATGGATGGCTTCCAAAGAGAAATTTTGTATACTATATTTTTAAGATCCCAAGAGTTTTGAAATATGAGTAAATACAAAAATTCATTTTTGTCATAGCAGTCATAGCTAAAACAGAGTAAAGTAAATGAAAGTGACACATTTCAAAACAATGTTTTATATTACTTACTACCGGTACTAAATTGTTATCTTGTAATGAAGACTGTTTTTTTTGGATTCTTTTGGTAAATATTTGATAAATACTTTGAAGGCAATCTACATAAGCTCCTAAACTGATTTATTTCCCTTCATATAGCTCTTCCTATAGTCTGAATATACATCAGCATTTGTTTGTACCCTCCAGTTTTGTTTAAAAACAACCATAAATTAAATTTTCAAAATTTAGAACTTGGTCACTTAATTTATTGATTTATACTTTCAAACGTATTATGACCAGGGAGACTGCATGTGTTTTCTCAAACAGAAATTTTCAGAGTAAAATACTACCTTGCTTGTTTGGTTACTTCCAGTTTCTGGACAAGTCTGTTTTCAGCAAAGAGGTGGACGCAAAACTACATGTGTATATACATAGAATGTACATACTATGTTAATCTAATTCTGATATCTACAATGTCAAATGATGGAAAAGAACGACAACTACAAATTTACATTTCACATGGATTTAACTAGTGGTTTAATTTCTATGTACAATTGTGCAATGTGCTATAACTCTCAACCTTATGGTAATTTGTGGAATTATCTGGCAGTTACCAAACAGGATGAACTATGTCGCTCTGCTGTCAGAGGAAAATCGACTCGCCCATAGTACATTGTATGCATAACATGACACAGTGTTAGCAAGGAAAGTATATTAAGCACAATCCACAGACAATGACAGTGCAAGGGCATTCCTGGTCACAGTTGGGTTAGAAATTATAAATCAGTAAATGAAATAACTATTTCTGTGCATTTTTATCACACCAACAGTTTTCATTATTGACATTGGTAGGGAGGCTATAATCATACTAAAAGTTTTGCAAAAACTGTAAAACCTAAATTTTATACCAAGTATTTAACAAGAGAGATAGACCAATAGGAAGATGGATGCATATAAAATCAAGAGAACAGCAAAATATTAGAACAAAATGATTAAATACACAAAATATTTATTATATTTATCATATGACTGAAATGATGTACATTGTACATAAAAATTTTAATAATATTACACTAGAACCTGTCTTGAAAGACCACCCTTTCTGCCATAAAATTATGGTCTCTCAAGACAAGTGGTCTCTCATAACAGGTCATGATGCTATATAATCATTAAATTTGTGCATTGAGAATATGGTCTCTCAAGACAGGTGGTCTCACATCACAGTGGTCATTCAAGACAGGTTTCACTGTATATCCATATGAAAAACACCAGAATAATTTGTAGCGCCAGATTGGTGTTTTATTTCAATGTAAAATGAAAATATCTTTTCTGCTTTATTTGAAAGAGCAATGCCTATGGAATGTTTCTTTGTTTATAAAACAATATATACTTTAGCATAAAAGATCTTTTTTAATATAAATCTTGTTATGGCTAATGGCAATCTTCTTGAAGAAGGAGGTTCAAAGTCCCAGGTATAATATTATTGACTGATGTGCTCAGGTGTTTAAACTATGTAACTGACACCTTACATTACTTTGCATAGTATATTCCAAGTGTACCCTCAGTGGTTGCAACTTCCTAGACCTGACTGATTTGAATGATTGCTTAGAGTACATTCCCCAACTTTATATTTTCTTCTGTCTGTATGGTCAGCTTGATGTCCATATGATGCTTGTTGGGTTGTGTATACCTGAAAAATTTTGGTCAGTAGTTTTAAATGAAATTTATTTGTTTTCTAAACTAAATTAAGCAAGTCTTTTGAATGATTGTTTTACTGTTACAATAGAAGAAATTAATATTAAAAAAAATAATGTTCAAATTACATTGCAATTTAGTTGGAAAATTTACAATCAAGATTCTTTTCTTAACTTGATCTACTATGTTGTATTACTTTTAAAAGTCTTTGGTAGACTGCTTTGGTGGCCTAGAGGTTAGAGCATCCACCTTGGATGTGGAAGGTCGTGGGTTTGATCCCCAGCTGAGTTATGCCAAAGACTTATAAAAATGTTACTGCCTGGCACTCAGTATTAAGAAGTTAGTGCTAGGACTTGTTGGCCTCTTGTCAGAATAATGTTACTGGGTGGGACATTAAGCTATGTATTTGTGACATGAAGCCAGATCACTTCATTACTATATAATTTGACCTTGCTCTTAATAAAATACACTTGACATCTTCATGATGATAGCCCATTTCTCAATATTCATCAAATCAAATCATAAATAAAGTGGTTACAAACTTATGCAACTAGTTGCCACTTCAGTTGAGATCTCGTAATATAAGCTTATATTCCATGTTTAATAAAACTTACAAACATGTACAAATACGACCGTTAGAGTGATAACTGGTTCAGTCAGATGCAAGATCAAATAATTACTATGAATGGATATCAATCTTACTAAACATTTGAAATCTTCATCATATAAACCTGTACTGCAAGTTTTATAAAAACTAAAAAATATTTCTTTATTATTGGTAAGAAGCTCAGCTAATTGCATGCAAGATCACCTTATTAATATGCTTTTATTATAGTGTGTGTTGAATTAGTCTGAAATCTAGAAATAAGCTCATATTCCGTGCTTTACTTAAAATTAAATCAAATATATGGATGATAGAGTGATAAAAATGTAATTGTTAAAGGATGGAAGGATGAAGGTTTATACAGGTCAAAAATGTAAAGTTACTTAACCTTATGGCCTGAGGAGTGAAAATTAAGTCAAATAGGTATTTTTACAGTACCTTTAGCCCTTGAACACAGATGTTATGGACTTTTTCATCCATGTATGTAAGATCCTTAATTAGTGCTGAATTCTCCAAGTGAATGTTTCATGTAACACTCTCAGAATTAGGTTAATGAATGCATACCTGCAGAAAAAATGAACTTACACTATACAGAAATGGCATAATAGTTATCATGATTCCATGTGAGATTAAAGAGAGGGCTATACATTAGATCTTCATTAATTCTTGTTAAGTCAACTTTTTAAACTAGCTGACTAAACGCTGTTTTTAAAAAAGTGAACGTATAATAATTAAAATTGAAAGTTATTTCAACAGCAATACAAACTATGATATTTTCAATATTTCTTTCTTGAATAAATATATGGGACTCTTTACATATAAGTTACATTTTGAAACTTTGTCTTGATTCAATTTTAATACATTTTACTTCCTGTGTGCAATTCTTGCACACATTATATAAACTTTCATTCACTCATCATATATACCAATACAAGTTACTGGCACATTTTAGTTTAAACATTAACTCTTTGTTTCTGCATTGTTACAATACAACATACATGTAATTGTTTTAGCGTAAGATTCGTCAGAGCATATATTTTTGAAATATGCACTGGTGCTGTTATAACTGGTAGTTTCAAGTTGAACATGACCTTATTTAAAAAAAGAGAAGTTGAACAAAATTATGTATTTGATTCTTGTAAAATATCAAACAGGAAATATGTCTTTCTGAAACCAGGTTTTGTGTGGAACAAATGCCTTTTAAATTTGGCTGTAGTGTTTCATGAGATATATCTTAGCAAACAGATTTTTGTTTGGACGAAATGAATGTCTTTTGTGGTCACCAGACAGTGATCTTGTGAAGAAAACTAAAAATGGTATTGAATTTATTAATTTTTAAATTTTTGCAGTCAACTGTAAGATAAATAACCCTCTTTTTTTATAGCATTTTCCATTTTAATCTGAATCTGAATCTAATTTATGTTCAAACCTTGCTGTTTTATTATATTAAGCAGAGAGAACATATAGAAAACAAAACTGTTCAGTACCTTGTAACACATTTTTGAAGATTAAAAAAATCTAATGGTTTAATTAGGAGTGAATCCACTAATCAAAATATGTAAATCTACTAGTCTGAAATCCATTATCACATGTAATGCAAAAAACATTTCTGTAGAAAATTTTACATTTAAATTTGATAACATGTAATAGATGCTCATTGAGTCAATTTTAGAAGATAAATGTACAAAACTATGCCACATTTAATACTAATTCATACTGCGTATGCTGTTTGAGTAGATGTGGGCTATTGTTTACCGAAGAAAATATCTGATTACTTAAGGAATAGTTCAATAAAAGTGAATAATACTAGTAGATAATTTAACATAATATAACTAAGTACTCTTATTAATATTTTATATTTTTAAACTCTAAAATCAGCAGAAAATAATTTTAAATCAATACACACCTTTTTTGAACTCATTTCCAGAAGTTTTCTGCATAAATCGTTGTCCTTTGCTTCTCTTCAGGCTTTGGAAATATCAGTTGAATTTCTCTGGTAGCAAGAAATTTGACCTTATGCAGACTGAACTAACTGTTAAATGTCTTTCTACTGCCTCTATCAAAGCTATTAGGTGCCCAGCAGGTGGCTTTCATGGAAGAGCTAACCCTACTTCATGATCAGAGAAAATTTACACCAAGACAATGACCTGGAGAGAGCTGTTAACTCTTATCAATTCAAGATAGCTCAAAATAAGGCATTTGCTTTCATGACTTGTGGTACTTGTCCAGTTACCATTGTAGGACTTTGCCAAATCCATGATAATAAAACTTCAATAATGTTAGATGTTTAAATGTTTACAATATGTTTTTAATTTGGCACCAATGAATCAATTGCAAACTTCATTAACCAGTTTTTTAAACTCTGGTCTGTAAAAGACTTATGTTAAATCGATAAAACACTGTCTCTACTTTTTTCAGTTGCAAATAGGATCAACTTTATTATCAACTGATCCTGGCTGTGAGTTCTTCATGATGAATTTAGATAAATACTACTAAGTTCAGGAATATATCTGGGGAATTATCACTGAGAATAATAACAAAACTAATCATCAATTAAGTTATTATCATGGATGAAATGTCCTCACACATTGTATAGTAATCACAATAAATTAGATCAAATATTATCTTAATAGTATAGTTTTACTAATCTAGATTTTTTTCCATTACAGCCCTTTCTGCTCAATGAAATTTTCAAAACTTGGAAATGATATCTTTTTATTGATAGGTAAAACTGAAAAAAAATGTTAAAATAATCTTGTAATTTACACAAATGCTGCTAGAAAACAAAAATATATGTGCTGCACTTTAGCTTTGGAGGCAGCACAAATGATAATAACACGATTATGTTAATGCTATTTTCTATGCAGTGCAGAGGCAACTGTATGTCTCTCTTGACTATTTAAAGGGACTTTTTAATATTTTATTAAACTGTGAACTTTGACCTGGAGAGAAAATAACCTATACTCCCAGATGTGAAGAAGCTTTGGGCCTTGTATTGTTTATGTATGTGTAAGGTGCCCTGTAATAAAGGTATGGTGCTTATATGATATGAACAATTCAACCTAATTGTTTTCATAAACCTGTATCAATGTAAATTTTGGTGTTCTCATTGTTATACCAGGTGCAGATGAGAAGGAAAAAAGGCACACACGTATTCATGAAAGGAATTCATTTTATAATTTATCTGCAATCAAAATTTATCAACTGATTGCACTGAAGGCAGTAATGAGGTGGATATTCAACCATTTGTGTAAACACATAATAATATATATTTCTCTAACAGGTAACGATAACATACAAATTGTGCACACTTTTCAAGTACTTTTTAAACCAATTGATCTAATTACTACACACGCTTTTGTTTACTGGTAATTTCATAATGCCTAATTACCATACAAGATGCTTTCAGTTTTTATCATGTAAATATTAAATCTATTATGTGATGAATTTGATAAGTAGATTATAACATATAGTTCATAACATTATCAGACCCATTTCAAATTTACATTTGTTCACAATTTTAGTGTCAAAATTATTAAAGCATACATCAACAGTCATTTCAAATATTGTTCAATCAAGATTCAGTTAGTTTGTTTAATTACTCTTTCAGCTGACAAAAAAGTTAGCAAGTGAAATTTATAGTGAATAGTGAATTTCATGTGCATACATAACTGTGTCTGCTTTGCCTTATCATAAAGATTTAGGAAAGTCCTATTAATATTATCTGAGTTTGTTGTGACATGCAGATAAAGTTACATTAAAAAAAAATAATCTAGAAATGTTCAGCTAAACCAAATCCAAGTAATGAAAAATCATCCATGAATCACAAGGCTTGTAAGAGACTGTTAGCAGCAAGCAAATGTCCCTTAGGACAATATCAAAGGTTTGCCTTCCCATCATGAGTAGATTATTCAAATGTGTAATTGACCATGCCCTCCCAAGGGATGTTGGCTGTAAAATTTGAATTAGAGATGGTGCTAATAATGATGACCCTTGTTAGATGTCAAATTGTTAGCAATGAAATGAAAACAGGATTATCCAAATGAAACTTGAACTAACAGTAAAATGTTACACATCACCATTATCCAGTTTCAGAGTGTGTTACATCTACTACTTCTGTCTATTTGTTGTGTTCCAAGTACAATGTACCTTTAGAGTCTCTTTAAAAACAGTTATTTAAGAACCACTTTGGGTTAGATACTAAGGTAATAAATGGTGGTGTATTGTACTGTCATAATATACATCATGACATTCATTCTTTTTTTAAACAATAGGTAGATAGGTAGGTGGGTAGAATAAATCAAGATGATACATTTAATGTCTCAGATACAAACACATGCTGAATGCAACTGATTTACCAAGTAAACTTTTGGGCATTTAAGTACAATTGGTGATGTAGTGAGAGTCTGAATTCTGTCTTTAGTAAATTGTGAGAAGTAAAATTATACTAAAGTGACTCAACATGTGATTCCTTGTTATTGGTTCATTATGCCCTCAATATCTTTGACCCAGTAACATCTAGTCTTGTGACAGTTGGTGTAATGATGCATCTCAGTTAGAATCCAAGCAAGCCAGCAATTCAAACATTAAAATTAGGTCAGCATGATTTTATTTTCATGCTCTATTTGCATTATTTGCTTCAGCTGTGGGATTATTACACCCCTACTATTCTGAACTCTATTTCACACTCACTCATGACATTTGGCATGTGAGTTGTTTATAAACTAGTTATTTCATATGGATATACTACAAAGAAAACAGTTAAGTCTTGTCCAAAGTAAATCAGTGTGACCCAAGTTTAATACTTCAGAGATATGAATATTCAGCTATATGTTCATTACACTCTCAATGTCATTGACCCTATTGCACCTGCACACACAATTTAGTATGAGCTTCAGTAATACAGCGGATAACTCCATCATGCCAAAAATATGTCACTGTTGACTAGTTTGCATGCTTTGGAAATGTTTGTCTTTTTAGCTATCAGGTAAATACTTTAAGCCCTATTTTATCTATACTTGTGAACATTAGCATATAATATAATACAATCCATAGGTCGTTGTAACTTTCACACATCAGAGTATTTTGAACCATATTTGCTACATGCTTGATATAACTATTGACTGTAAGTAGCATTATGAAATTTGAAGCATGTAAATATCACAGAGTGAGTAATTCAGTCATTTCAAAACAGGTCACTACAACATTTTATCTTATCCCATCTGAATGATGTTTCTATGTTCAGACATTTGCTGACATGTTTGTCTTTTCAAGAATTTGTTGCTAAATGATTTGTGTCTACATCCATATTACAAATGAGTTTAGCCTAAGCAGTGTGTACCATAATGGGACCATGCTATCTTAATGCATCTAAATCTATAGTATAGAGCAGTATTAACCATTCCTTTATGGCTTTAATGGGTGCTGCAAAGTGTGTATAACATGACATTGTGCCATTATGATACTGCTGTCACCCAGTATTCTGTCCTATGTAATCTATATTGGTACATTTACTGTAAATATTCCCACCAGCATTTAGGTTCACAATGCATCCATGTAAAGACAATATTTAGCAAACTGATTGCCATAAGGTTTCATCATTGTTTTTTACTTTCTAACTTTTCCTGTGTAATTTTGTATAATTATTTCATTTTTACCCCAAGATTGTATTTTTTATCCAACTGTGTTAAATTGTTTTGTTACTTAACATTTTGGCCCATACCAAAACACACCAATAAACCAAGGACTATAGTTTTTATATGTTCACTTTTGTTCATATGATTTTCATTCACATATTCTCATACAATTTTTTGAGAATATCACATCTGTAGCTACATAATTGAATTATATCTACTGACAAGCAAACATATTAATGAATAATTATTAACTTCATAAATTACTTTCATTAATTGATCAATAAATTAAGTTTAATTCACTATGTCATATGTAGAAAAAATTGTAAATATCATGGAAGACATAAAAGCAATAAATCATTTTGCTATAAAAACAATTGTAATAAATTTGGAGTATGTGTATTTGACAGCATCCTGTTTTTAAGCAATTCTTAGATTTATTTGTGTGAGTGTTTAGTCTTCGGTGCCATGGAAATTACTAGCCCGAAATAGTTAGCCAATTGGTAGAAGCAAACGTCACAGAGCCGAGTGTTAGTGAATTTTAACCATGCTGGGGTTGTTAGTAGTGAATTAAAGTACAAGCCGAAAGACTGTCCCTGGTGTAACATATTCCATATTAAAATTCAGCAGTGTATAAAAGTGTTGTGGTTGAAATGGCAGTATTTGTGGTTGGAAATCAGTAAATTATATAATGGAATCAATAAGTTGGAACTTGGTAGGTACCGTTTATGTGTCCATAGTGGAAAATGGGTGTATGTATATGAGCGTGATACGCCAGAAATTATGAGGATTGACTGGCCTAGGGTCGCGCAGTTAAATATTTCGCAGTTGGTAAGGGAATACTAGTGTAATTTCTATGGCATGACAAGCTGTCGGTACGGAAATCGGATGATAATAAAGAAAAACCATGCAAAGGTGCAGTTAATGGACTTTTGGGCAAGTTGTCTCATCTGGATCGCCAATTGATTAGAGCAAAGGTTATTAAATAAAGCGGACACGTCTTTCTTTCCATTGTACAACTCAAGTTGTATGGAAGTCTTGGGAAAGTTGGGGAAAACATATGACTTCCAGCGTGACTCGCGCCAGGTCAAGTGAATACCCCTGTGTGTGTAACACTATTATTATAGCAAATGCTGTTATTTAACGTTCTAAATTGTTTGTAAATTAACGTATATGGTATTAATCTTTCATTCTAGCTTAATTTGTTTGTTTGATTAGGATTTTTAACGTAGCTTTAACAATTTTGCAGTTATGTCGCTACAATGTCTCCAGTGAGGCAGTTTATAGTGATGTCTAGCACTGGGGCATCATGCCACAGACATGTAGCCTGATGTTCCACCCAGTCACATTATCCTGACACCAGGCCGACCAGTCCTAACACTGGCCTGTTAATGTTGAGCGTCAAGCGAGGCAGCTGTTGGTACCATTTTTGTAAGTCTTTGGTACGACTAAGCCAGGGATCAAACCCATGACCTCCATTTTCCGCGGTGGATGATCTAACCACTAGGCCACCGAAGCAGTCATTCTAGCTTGAAAAAGGAAGATTACGCTTGTGAACTCTGGCAAATTATACTAGATTTCCCCAACAATAATAGTTTTGGCAATAATTTCTTTTAGTACATCTTGAGCTCTACATAATACTATCAATAATAATAATAATAATCATAATAATAATGAGGACTTTGTAAACCGCCTAATCTCTAGATGCTCTAAGCGCTTTACAACATTAGAAAACACCTATAACATAAAATGCATATATGATATGATTACAAAAAGAAGAAAGATCATGTACTTACAAAAACATTAGAAAACCAGTGTGCATTTATAAATCAAAATCATTTAAAGTCTTGCTGTTTGATTAGAGAGCAGATACAATCAAATTAAATTATGTACAAGGGGGCACTCACCCATTATTATGTACTTTTTAGAAAGTGATGTCTGCAAGGTGAAGTTGTTTGCATATAAAACATGCACATTGGAGAGAATGTTGGTATACCTCTATGCTACTTTGATGTAATATGGCTGGGTTTTGTTTGCATATTGTACTTTTGGAAATTGTAAATAATCTTAGCACAATGCTAACTAAAAAGACTGCTCCCTTGTCCAGAAATCAGCCAGAATTTGTCTAATGTACACTATATTTTAGCAGATATTAAAATAGGAAAAATGAATTGGCCAGACTACACAAAATCAGCTTCTGAAAGTGCAATGAATGAATTACCAATATATGAAATATAAAAAAGTTTTTTATTAAAAAAAATACAATTTACTTCTAATGTTCAGGAAGTGAAAATGACCTAGTGGAGCTAGCACTTCTGTTTAAAGGTGCACATTTTAAGTAAGGCTAAGCTGTATACATGCATAATCCATATTACACCCATCAATCATATGACAAAATAAAGGGAATTTAAGGTTCTTTGAACAATGCCTAAGATATACAAGGTCTTTTTTAAAATACCCACTATAACAAGTGTGAAAACTTGGGGAAATTCTTTTTTCTTTAAATTTTTTAACTCTATGCAAAATTTGAGACCGTTTATCGCCAACCAAGGGAGGTTGTGGAGAGTTATCTGTTGGTAAGCCAAGAGCAACAAAATTTTCTCTGATATCAACTAAACGACATGAATCATACTAACAGATCATATCATTTTAATTAGATCAGATATTTTATGTAAGAAGGAATTCTACAGAGCAAGTTCTTAAAACTGAAAAGGTTAAGTTACCCATTTTGTGGCAAAACAAATATCACGACAATTTCAAAACACTCTTATTGAATTACAAGACATTTGTTTTACTATTTCTTTAATAGTTTTGCATTTCTATTTCTATCAACATTATTGAATGACCTTCAACTTCTTGTGCGTTTTGTTTATTTTAGAAATCACCTTGCTCTTTCCAGTTTCTCTCTCTCTCTCTCTCTCTCTCTCTCTCTCTCTCTCTCTCTCTCTCTCTCTTACTGACAACATGAACTTTCTTTTTATATGTAAGCGAAGACTACAAATGGTGGATAAGAATGTTGGATATGAATATTTTGGCAAATCCTAGAAGTAATGTGCTGATCAAAGTCAAATATCAAAATTTTTAAAATGAAGACAGCAGATGACTCATTGAGAATTGCCTCTATGACTTGCAAGGGGTTGGGGGACCACGATAAAAGTAACAATATGGAATTACCTAAAGAAAGGATGCGATACTCAATATATTTATTGCAAGATACACATTTTATTATATGACAGGCAACATATTAGATCATTTTGGAATTATAAATGTATCATTTATTTTGCATTGAGATTCAAGGGAATAAAAATTGTATTGAATAAAACTTTGAAATTTCTATTTTTTATTTTTAGAAACATGAATAACACTTAAATTTAATTTAATCATCTGCAATTGGTTCTCATTCACATATGATAAGATTTGTTAACCCAGTCATCAACATAATCATTCAAATGAATATTATGTTTTCCCAATTCTGGTTAAGATTAATAGGTTACTTATTATTCTAATTGGTAACAGGTTGTACAGTTGATGTGTGGAAGGATGAAATGATTTTTGATACCATATAGTTCTGCATAAAGGGCACATAATCAGTGTCACAAACGTTCCCCTGGTAAGTGACACTGTCAGACAACACCCACCAAATGTTTCTGCACACAACATTTTAGAATAATAATATAAAACAACAGTACATAATGCACTAATAATGCTATCAAACAGGATAATCATATTTGATTTGACAGTTTAACCACCTTAAGAAAAGTTATCCATTAGTGACTTATATATAAGCCATGTAGGCTATAGATTCATTTTTGTTTGTCTCTGTATCGTGCTTCACTGATTATCAAAAATGTTGTCATTCTCAAGCTCTGGCCATGCAAAAATCATAAATCAAAATGAATGTATGTATCTCTGGTAGTACCAGACCCTTTTAGTAAATACTGTCATAGTAACCTACATTTCATATGACCACTTAGGTTTTTACACCATGTACAGTTATAATGATGGGTTACTGAATGTATTTCTACGTGATAATTAATTTTTACTATGGCTGCTGGAGATAAAAAGCTCTTGCAAATCATTGCTGTTCACATTTAATTTTTATTAAGGGTTGTATAACTGATATATATGCATCCACCAGTAACATTTTAAAGAGTTATTGCAAGAGATCTAAAATATCCATGATTTTATTTTGTTGGATGACAAGTTGGTGTTCACTATACACAAGTCTAAGATGTGTCATGATGACACAATGTAGTAGTCGAGAATTGGCTAGGTGATTCTTTCTCCCCCTCCAAAAATAACTGACTATTAAATTCTTCCCCCCTCCAACTACACATGTTAAGCATGATAAAATGAAAAATTAAAATCTATAAAAATGGATACTTATTAAAGAATTTAATAAGAACTGATTTCCACCAGCAAATGAATATTGGTTTCTAAAAATAACCATATTAAATTAAATTTTAATGTTAGAACCTAGCTACCATAATAACAGGCGATCAGGTGGGTTAATATGTTTTTATTACTTTGTTTGGATTTTATATATAATCAGAATATAAAATGAGGAAATTCAACTACCACGTATTTTAGGTCTTTCTTGGAAGAAATACGCTTGTCAGCAAATTTTTTGTTGTAAATTTAATTATTTTCTCAGTTTTTCACTATCTTCTTCTGTCTTATTTTGTCTGTCTTTCTCTTCCATTGTTTTTCTAAATTTACCTCTTTCCTTTTCTTTCATTTTCTTTCCCTCTCTTTCCTGTCTTTCTCTATTTGTATCTGCTCATTGCCTTCCCCTCTCTGTTATTCTCTCTCCCCTCTATTTTCCTCCCTGTTACCATCTTTTCCTGTATTTGCCTCTGTCTTCTCCTGTATTTGCCTCTGTCCTCTCCTTTCTCTCTCTCTCTCTCTCTCTCTCTCTCTCTCTCTCTCTCTTTTCTTATATGTTTTTACCTCTCACTTCCTCTCATTTTATTCCCTGCATAAAATTGCCTCTTTTCTCTCGCCTTTATAGTCTTTATGCACCTCTTATGACATTTTCTCTTTTACTTATCATCTTCTTCTCTCTTTATCATCTATGCCTTATCTTTCATTTCTTCAAGTGTTCCTCTTTTTCTTTCACTTTCTTTTTTATCTCTCTCCTCTGTCTTCTGCTCTTCTCCTATATTGGTCTTTCTCTATTGCTTCCTCTCTACCTTTTCTCACCTGTCATGATCTCCAAATTGTATGAGGTGATTGTGTATGTAATTGTATGTTTTGAGTTATAAACTTTGCAATTTCATAAAGCGGAAACAGCTACAAACTTTCCTGAAATAGTATTATCAAGCATATGTCTCCACATTGGTTACTAAAAACTGAGCAATTACATCAACCACAACAACAATATAAATAAGTATTTACAGGACAGTAATACGGATTCAAATCTGGTGTGGGCAAACCATGCCAAGATTATGAATGCAACACCATTGTTGTCTACTGATATTTATGTGAATAGTACTATTGGATCCAATTCCAAAGGAGTTAACCAGTATGATTGGTTAAGATACCCAGCATATTTTTTCTTCGACACTTTCACTCCTTCTAGAATTTATTTACAAAATCTTGAAAATGACTATTTGTGTGTATGTGTATGTGTGTGTGTATTTTGGATTATTCATTACTGCAGTGTCTGTAGTGTAGCAGTTTATAGAGATGTCCATCACTGATGCATCATCCTGTATACATGTAGCATCAAGTCCCACCCAGTCACATTATTAAGACACCAGGCCAACCAGTCTTATACTAACCTCTTATATTGAGCAACATGTACATGTAAGGCAGATGCTAGTATCATTTTTATAAGTCTTTGGTATGACACAGTTACAGCTGGTGTTTGAACAACAACCTCACACATCACTGGTGGATGCTCTAACCACCTAGGTCATCAGATTGGTCTGCATTTCAATGTAGTGTTAGTTGGCTAAGAAGAATCATGAAGAATCTTTATAAGTTGTGTCTTATACTATTCAAGTGACTTGAAATGATACTAGTCTAAGATTGTATCCTCTATTAATGTAAAAGTTCTTCTTTTTTTAAAAAAAAAAACACTTGTGTGATTTTGTAAAGTGAACCATAACCTGCATTATATTTCAAATGTGGGCCTTAAGCAGATTAGAAAAGAGTCCATTAAGGTAAAGAAACAAATTGCTGTTGGGAGAAATAATCTGCTAGTTGATCATGATTAACTGATTCTGTCCCCCCCCCCCCAATTGTTAAGGGATCCATTATGTTTTGGTATTTCACTTGTATGTCTTAAGTGTATTACCAAAGGGTGCATTAATGAAAATAAATAAACTGGTTGAATGGGGAAAAGAATGAGATGGCTGACTTCATCCCTTTTCCAATTGTTAGCAGACTCATTACATATATACATGTGGCAGTCAGTTTATTTCCAAAGAGTCCATTATTGAAAAGAAACTAATTATTTGAGGGGAGGGGGCGAATAAATAGAGGGGGAACCTAATGTGTTGCAAGGGAGGGGCAAGAAATAATTAGGGGGTTGGGATGGAAGAACTGGATGTTACACCATCTATGAAAGCTGCCAGTTAAGAAAAGGAAAGTGGAATAAGCTAACAAGTTTTATAGATTGATGTTGTATTATAATAAGGGTAAAGAGTTTGAGAAATGATTTGTACATAGTTATAATTCCTGCACATTGCCAGATCAGCACTTTGACTTAGTTCACTTCAGTATTATATAATTTGTTTTACAATACTCAATATCTTGTATCAAGACATCATCCAACAAATCATCACTGATAATCCAATCAGCATGGTTTCAACAGCTCCAGTTCATCACAATTAGTTTCAAAGGCCAGAGTAATAGGCCATGTGATACAACTCCAAGATCAAAAGTCAGAACTTCTATGTAGTCCTGTACAGAATTTCATTGGACTAAGGCATGGCTTTGAGAGGTTAAATTTGTATGCCCACCTAGAAAATGCCAGCTTAGTAGCTCACACTTGAGAAAGGAAGAAATACAGTTTAAGAATGTAATCAGTTTGTGATTTGCATGAAGAAGATGAAACAGAGAATGAAGATGAGACAATAGAGGCTGGTGTGTCAGGAGAGAGTAAGTACATTTAATGCTTTAAAATGAATGATAAATAGAGCGAAATTTCTTAATTGAAACACTTCATGATTAGAATTCTTTACATAGAAAATGGAAATTACTAAACTAACTTCTATATCTCTACCTGAAACAATTTTGAAATAAGGCCTTTTTTGCATGTATGTCATAAACCAGCAAACTAAAGAATGCATACCTCTTTCATTTTGAAATTTCAATTACAAGTTTAATATTCTGTAAATGAGAATTATTATTCTATGATAGATACACATTGAAACAAAGCAATAATCAAAACAAAACATGATATGTTTTGACACTGTAGTGGGCCATTTTAGCTCCATAAATACATTTTAGATTGATGCAAGATACACAATATGTTAGTAAAATTTACAGGTTTTTTCCCATAGAACTGCCAAGATAATGTATTAAGTATGCTTTTTCTTCATGTTGTCTATTTTCAATAATAATAATAATAATAATAATAATAATTGTGCTGTAAAGAGAAAATGCTTTATGAAAAGACAAAAAATCTCATTTTGTAGGGTCTGATAGCTGTTTTAACTATGCTCTCCTGCAGCACATGGTCTTTGACTCGGTGGAAAAGGAAAGATTTGCATAAATCATGATGACATAGATACTGATACCTATGTAAAGTGAAAAGTAAGTATATTTCTTATATTAGTATATTTTACCAGACAATCTTAACAACATGTGTTTTTTCCAGATTCTAGTTATGAAGATGGCAAAATATTGTGTAAAGTTAATGAATGTTGTAGAACAAAATAGTTTTTTTATGGATATGTATTGCCATTAAGAATGTAGTTTAACTGGAATTGGGATTGAATTTTTCCATGGCAGAAAATATTCAAAATGACAATATGTATCCTTACATGCAATAATGAGAGAATTATATTGTGATTTATTGACTAGTTACATATGAATCAGTTGTAATCTCTGCTGAAAACATTTTCAAACCATAATGTAATAACGATAACTGCTGGATGAGCATTTATAGCCCTATGCAAATGAACTATTCCAAATTGAGATGCAATATATGAAACAGATACACAATATGAAAATGAAATTAGCACAACACTAACTTTCAACCAGTGTTGACACATAGGTGTACATGTCATTCTGTAATAAAGTCATTATTGCAAGCAAATTAGGAAAACACTTGATTAAAATTGTATAGGTGGGCATATATGAAAACATAGTTAATTTGATTTGGTTTTCACTTCAGATTTCAAGAATTCATGAGTACATGTATTTGTCAGTGGAGGAGATTAAAACTTTGCCTTTTTCTGTAGAGGGTATGACAGTGGAAGGAGGTAAGATTTTATTTTTTGTGTTTTAAAATACATTTGATATGTATAGATAAATTGAATGACATACTTGATTTTGTATTTCTTGAAACTTAATGTTACGATTTTAGTAATTATCATTTCCTGATATTCTACATAATAATATTGATCACTTGATTCAGTAAATAACTTTTTGCTTGAAATAGTCAACATTATATGGGCAGTATACATCTACTATTGGTGGACATGGCAGAAAAGGTAAACCAAGATAAGGGAACATGACACCAAAATATATTCAAAAGGAATGAATAAATTTCATTGACCTATTATGTTATTGCTATGTATTAAACTTGATTTAAATAAGCAAATGATTGATTAATGTAAATATAAGAAATGTAAATCCATTATCTTGTAGTGCTTTTAAGGTGAGTTGAGGGTTTTCTTTTATGTAAGAGTAGTTAAAATATGAGAGTAATATCTGATATGCTAAAAAATGTAATTTACTATTTTTAATTTATATATTTTATTCTTATTTCCATAAATGTATAAATTATTGTATAGAAAACTAAAGTGAAAAGAAAGTATGAGGCAGAACAAAATACAAGCCAAATAACTAAAGTTTAGAAACGGAACCAAAACATCACATGAGTAATTTAGATAGTCAATAGTTCAAATATAAATAGCAGCATATGTATATACATCTTTTTCACAATAATATGAATCAGTAGATTTTTCAAGTTTATTAACATCATTCCTTAGAAACAACATCAAAAACAGTTACCATGATCACCATTATTTTATATCAATGACACTAAATTTCAAATGGTTATTTGAAGTCTTATAAAATAATCAATGTTACAAAGTTCATAATTATGCAGTGTATAATTGTATTAAAAAATGAAAACATTTCTGATTAAGTACTGTTATGTTTATTGTACATACTTAGTTCACATATTAGAGTTTCATCAAGAAAAACTATTCAGTTGGTGATTAGACAAACCGAGTTAGTGACCTGCAAATTAAGACAGATACTTTCTAAAATTCAAGATAGGAGATCTGGTTGCTTTGAATTTTCAATTGGAGCTACCAATATGATTGGGAAGTGACTGACTTCAATTCCAAATTGTAATGTCTTTCTGTAACACCATTGTTTTCATGAGCTTGTTTTTTCTTTTAAGATTATTTAGTGCTAAGGAATACAAAACTTGAATAATACTGATCATATACTCTTTATCGACTCCTTCACTGTCATCAGGACAAGACTATTCATTTCAGGTACCAACAACATATTAAAGAAATGTGGACATACAAGTCAGTAGACTTTTTATGAAAATAGTTGTGTCTTTAAAGTGACATTACTCCACAAGGCATAATAATGTACTAAAGGTTAATTTTTTAGGAAATTCATTTTTTTCAGTCCCAGTGGGAAAGAAGAAAATGTTTTGTCATTTATGATTTTCTTTGTAGGTAATCTCTCCAACAATTATTGGGCTGGTGGAGTACAATGCTGGTGCAGTATACATGGGACTACTGGAGGGTCACAATAAGATTTACTGCAAAATGCCATTAGGGAAACTTGAGACTGGAAATTTGAAATTTAAGTTTGCTGATTTTTTAGAAACAACATTAAATATGAAATATATCCAGAAAATGTATAAAATTTATTAGATCACCAAGTTTGAACTAGAGATAGTGAACAACTAAATATATTATATGGAAGAAGACCATAAACAAATAAAGGAAGCAATTGCAATATACATTCAAAGTTAAGCACAGGTATGAATTACTGAACCACTCTCAAAAGATTCATTGGTTGATCTCTTCAGTAAAACCTGCCTACTTACTGCATGCTACCTCCTTATAGCTAATGAATTTTACTCTGGGAGCACTAGATTTGACTGGTAGTAATAGTTCTCCTGAAGTATTATGATTGGGTGATTATTATCAAAGAAACATTGTGGTATACTACAACGTACTGGTTTTTAATGGGCAAAACAGCATCTCTGTAGCCACTAGATCTCATCAATTATTTTTTAATTATAATATAAGACATGTCTTTTAGATTAAGTAGAAATTTATACATTTAACCACTTGCCATTAAATCAATAAAGATGAACCTCAGGCAGTCTTTGAAGTGGAATTTTTTATGCTGTTAATATCTTAAATTTATCTTCTTAAAACTATGTTAAGATTTAAATATGTTACAAAATATCATCATATAGAAGTAAAGTTTTACATAATTATTTACATGTACATTTGAACTTGAAACAAAAAACCCATTATGTTTGTGTTAACTGTTATATTTAAAGCTTTAGTCACTTCTCTTATGAGATGTCAAAACAGAATTAAAAATAAAATGGATTACCAGGGTACATACTTGATAATATGCTTTTTATTACTCTATCAGACCTAAGTACCATCCAACATATGCCTCCTATCCCTTTTATGAAATATTCAAATAAAGACATAATATCAATTGCAAGCTTTTCCTTTATTCATTTACATTTTCTTTTGCATAGATTTGTTGGTTGAACAGGGTTATACATTTTAGCTGTACTTTATTTATATGCTGCAAAGGTTTATGGTTTTCTGAAGGTCAAAGCCTATTATCACATTAACCCCGGAGAATTTTTGCTGTTTTTGCAATAAATGTTTTTTTTTTTTAGAGGTTGCTCTCCCCGCTGATTTTCACAGACCATTCTTAGGGAGGACCTCCTGCCCTATTATGTTTGTGTTTGCTATAGATTGAATGAATTGTAATTTTTGATACTTTATTATTGATTTTGTATTTAAAAAAATTGTAATTGTATTAACAAATTTTGGGGACTATTTCTGAATACATTCTAATACATCGACTTGCAAGCAATATTCCATTAGACAAATGGCTAGTTGTTCTAAAGAAAATGTTTTTCATTGGTTAGTTTGCTGGTGCATGAGCAGAACGTGAAAAGTTGGACTTCTTTTTTGGTGCTTAACACCTATAATTTTCATATGGAGAAGACTATTCAAAGTATCCACCTTATCCTACTTTTTGCAAAGGTCCACCTGTCTGTGTGCGCTTCAGACTGGTCTGCCGTAGATCTGAGGCCATAGTCTAAATCTGGACATAAATTCGGATTCCGACCATGGGAGAAGTTTAGGTGGAAAAAAAAGATAAAAAAACTAATGTTTTTCCCTCTGTTTTTTTGTAGTGCAACTAAAGTATTCAGATTATTTGGTATAATTGTAGAGCGCAATCTGTCTACCTTTCTATAATACCACCCACTTTAGCGTATCATGCATGACCTTGATGCTACAGACCTTGGAAGAAGGTTACTACCTCATGACATGTAACCTCATCGCTAGGGAATAATGTGTTAACTTGTTTCTTACAAAGATTTATATATACAGAAAACACACTGGTAAAGTGTATTGAATTTTAAAGTTGCAGAAGTTATGTCATGACATCATTTTTTGGCAAAACT
Source organism: Unio delphinus (assembly GCA_029339505.1). NCBI lineage: Eukaryota > Metazoa > Mollusca > Bivalvia > Unionida > Unionidae > Unio > Unio delphinus. The sequence goes on from JAQISU010000378.1 coordinate 148,922, forward strand.
TGACAAAGCACTACCTGAAATAACACAATTTCAGAAAGTTCTAAAGTTACATTGATAATAAGGATGTCTAAAGGCCATGTGGTTGATAAATGGATTGAATTTTAATGGTGCACAAGAACGTTTAGACTATTTAGCGCTATACAATTTGTTATATGAATAAACGTTAAAAAGAGTAAAAGTTTTAATATCAACCAGTGATATAAAAAACCAAATAGTTGAAAGTAAAACAGTAAGATGGTAACAGTAAAATACATGTATAGTGCTTCCTGATCAATGGGGTATGTAAATGGTGTATGTTAATGAAGATAGATGAGAAGATGTTGAAAACAAGGTATTTACATTACATAAACATGCTCTAGGTATTATCATTCAAAATATGGATATTTAATAGCAAAGTTGTATTATCATTTTGATTCTCTATTCATTTCGTCTGGATTATAGCTTAGAAAATGTCTATTCACTAGAGTATTCTGATCACACATTTATCAACAGTAGGGTTGGCACACATTAGAATGGAATATTGGTGGATAGAGGTAAAATAGATAATCAACCTAATGAATTTATATAAAAATACTAACAATATATGAATCACTGGGATGGTCTGGTATTCTCCCATTCATTAAATTTGAATGTTACATAGTAAGTTCTATGCTAAAGTATATACATATTAAAATTAAATACAACATTAGGAGTCAAGCACTTTGTTCAAGCACATATTTAGCCAATACTGCATGTACTCCTTATGAGTAATTTAGCCATGCATGTAGCCAAATTTGGATATCTAATAGTTATTACTGTAGGTTATACAAAAGAAAACATTTCAGGCAATGACCAACAATGTTATAAGCTTACATTTACACAACAGTAGGGAATGAAACACTGAGGAGGATGGCCAAATATGGCTAATTATAGAGCTTTTAAATTATAACAGCCATACATGCAGCTGTTTTGAAAAGCTGTTGCTGACACTAGCCAAATTTTGCTATAAGGTCATTAGTTGTGCACCAGCCTCACTGAGCCTGGCAAAAGGAATCCTTAGCCAAATTTTGGTTAAGGATACATTTATCCAAAATTTGGTTTCTGCCTAAAGGTCATACAATACATTATGTAAAGGGACAATATTGGAGTTAGCCAAATTTTGGCTAATCATAGTTACCTAGAGTTTGATCTTTTGCAGCCATACATAGGGGTTATACTAAAAGACACTAGCCAAATTTTGGCTAATTTTTCCAAAATTTGGTTCCTATCCTAAGGGTGTGAAGAACAACTTTGTAGGAATTAGCCAAATTTTGGCTAATTTAAAACCTGCCTAGCCCCTCCAATATAGTCAAGCTATTGAATAGTGATAGACCATATATTGATCAAAAGCACTTCCAAGAATATTATTATATGCCTTTTCTACTTTGGGTTAAGAGATTTTAGCCCACAGCAGAGGCCTGATTTGAGTAAATGGAAAAGCTCAAGTGAAATCGGAAGCTGTTGTTATTAATTTAAGCACCTGTACGTACTGAGCGATGTTTAGGAAATATCAAACAGTTGTAATACATATATATATATATATATATATATATATATATATATATATATATATATATATATATATATATATATATATATATATATATATATATTATATTATATATATAATCTCTATAAATTTTAGTGGAAATTTACATTTAATATAATTTAATGAAAAATTTATTTTAATACAATAAATAGAAAATTTCAATCTTACAACCTTTACTCAAATATTTGTTCGTAATAAAGTAAATTCAGTGTAAAATATATGTCACAGAAACATGATTTTGTAGTACCAGTGAAGTACCTGTAAACGTTTATAAAGTCAGACAAACCTTCAATATTTTCTGTCGGACATTGTTAACAAGCAAAAATCCCTATTAAGTCATGAACTAAACGTAGATTCAAATAAAACAGTAAAGAGGCGCGGTTATATTTCCTGTAGTTGTTGAAAGAGTGTAGTACTGGCCAAGATCCATCCTTTTTATAACTTTGTGTGCCTTGCCTCAGGTATGAACTCAAAACACATAATTAAAAATTGTCATGATTACAGAATGTGGGTAACATAAACCGCATTTTGAAATAACGATCAGTACTTATCAAAATGCACCGGCTTCCAAATTTCGTTCGGAAATATATGTATCAAGCATCCGAACAATCTTTTGTGGCCGTGAGCTAAAACAAATCATCTCCAACCCCCAAACAAATCATCGACTGACATCCAAAATTGCCCTTCGCAGAAGAATCAAGAAATATTTACCAATGGAAACTCACAATCTGTACTACTTATTTTAATGTATGGGGAAACTGCTAAATCTGAGTTTGACACGATTGATTAACTCCAGAAACGTGCAGCACGTGTAATGTTAGATGCATCTGTTGATTATCCCTCAAAAGCATTATTTACAGAACTCAAATGGTTCACAATATATGACAAGATATATTTTCACAAGGCAGTTCTTTGATATGAATGTCTACATGGCACCGCACCAGAGTATTTTCACGACATATTCAGGCCTTTTTCAACACAATACCAGTTGAGATCAATATCACATGGAAACCTCCTAATACCAAAACCATGAATAGAGCAATTTAAAAAGAGTTTTCAATACTTTGGTACAGTTTTGTGGAATAAGCTTCCATTACATGTAAAATCGGCTGAAAATATTTAAAGTATTTAAGAAGAGATATCATGAGCATTCATGTGTTTCTAGTAGATAATGGAATTTAGTATTTTAATACTAAACATGTTAAAATAAACATTGAGTATTGCTATCTTCATATAATGTGCATATTATTATCATTATTATTATTATTATATGAAAACAACAAATAAATGTCGCTGTAAGTGCTACTTAAGCAGCAGCAATGAGGTTTAGTGGACCAAATTTCTAGCGCGATTCAAGGGTTTCCCATCAATAAAATTTCATAGAAACCTCCAATCGCTGAAATAACGGTTAAAAAAATAAATAACTCTCCCCTTTGAAAAAGGGAATATTCGCCATGATGGGGTACCATCGAAGTTACAATTGAAAGTCAAAATTTAAAATATCATGGCGAATATCGGTGAAACTCAAATAACGAGGTTGAAAATCAAAGATTTTTAGCCAAATATTTGATCAAGTCCTATACGATAACGTGTTACAGGTTCATGTAAATTTATTGTGACAAATCCGTGCGGGGTTGATTGAGCATTACTGACAAAATTTCGAAATTTATTAAAATCCATATCGGAACACCATGTCTGCCAAATATTTCGACATGTATGTGTATCAATACCGTTAAACATACATATCAAATTGCAATTATCGCGAATCACTTTTGGTATTTGTGTGTAGCGTTGAGTAGCATATATCACGTCAGTGTTTTTGTGCCTGCCTCTAGAAAATATCCTAGCTGGGTTTTTTTGATTTTCTAGCATTATATCATCATACACTACCATGTTGTTGATACCCCCCTCAATGTCTTCTATGTGTGGCGCTTCATTTATATCATTGATAAATTCAACAACGTTATATCCAGCACTTTCAGATGCAGTTTCATTAAAGTCTTTTAACACCTGATAGCAGTGTTGATCATCTACGCTAGGCGCTACTAAATATAATTTATCCCAATTGGTATATTTCATTAACAATGACAACAACAATTGCGTTTTGCCGGATCCTGATGGACCTACAATAACACCTCTTATTGAATTTGGGAACATTGGGTGATGTTTATTAGTTGTTGTTTTTTTAGTGCGGAAAAGTCAGTTACTTCCATTAGATATAATGTAATATTATTATGGATCTATATTGTGTAAAATGTCGAGCACATACTCGTACAACGGATCAAACAACTATCACTACAAAAAATAACAGATCTGCACTTACCGGTAAATGTGTACAATGTGGTACAAAAAAAAATTAGATTTATTAAAATCAGTGATGGGGATTTTTAAAAAAAGCTACGGAGGTGACATCGCTGCAAAATTGTCAAAACTCCCAGGAACCCCATGGGCAAAATATCCAGGAGAAAAACACCTTCCAGGATATAGTTACTGTGGACCAGGGACACGATTAGATATTCGACTTGATAATAATGATCAACCCCGATCTGGTGAATCACCAATAAACGCTATCGATGAAGCGTGTCGAATACATGGTATAGCATATCGTAGTGATAATTTGCAACAAAGACATCTCGCTGATGTAAAATTAATTCATGCGACTAATGCTATTCCAGGTAAATCTTTTAAAGAAAAATTGGCATCAGTTGCTATTAAATCTGCCATGAAAAGTAAATTATTGTTTGGTGCAAGTATATAACATGGAAAAAATTTATTATTCTCCAACAGGATATTACATGGGGAAATCCGCTATTAACAAATTAGCTAGTGCCGCTAAAGTACCTCGTAATATTGCCGCAGACTGGTTATCTCGACAAGCAATATGGCAAATTTATTTACCAGGTCCTGCATCAATTAAATATGGATCATTTGATGTATATGTTCCAAATGAGGTTCATCAGGCTGATATTTTATATTTGCCACATGATAAACAAAAACGAGTTTACAAATATGCGTTAACGGTTGTTGACATTGTTAGCAGATACAAGGAAGCATTGCCGCTATCAACAAAATCATCATCTGAAGTCGCTGCGGCATTTAAAAAGATTTATCAAAAAGGTCCTTTACGGTGGGCAAATTTGCTACAGGTAGATCCCGGTAAAGAATTCCACGGGCATGTATCATTGTTAATGGCCCAGCATAATGTTGTAATTCGACGAGGACATACTGCAATTCATCGAGATCAGGCAATTGTTGAGCGATTTAATAAAACCCTTGCTGATAAATTATTTTATTATCAAACTGCAAAAGAATTTATTCAACAAGGTATATCTCGTGAATGGGTTAAACGGCTTCCTAAAGTGATTTCATCACTTAATAATCAAATTACTTCATCGATAAATGATAAACCAGCCTCCGCGATTACAAAAAAATATATACCAGGAAAAAAATCACTGTAAAATGATATGCCATTACCATGGAACGCTACTGTAAGATATTTATATGAACCTGGTGAATTACAAGGCGGTGTTAGACGATCTACAGATCCTATATGGAGTATTACCGCCCATAAAATATATTCTGCGGTATCAGCGGCACACAGACCAACGTATTATAAATTGAATCCAACTGCACCTCAGCGAAGTTTTATTCGAGAACAGCTTCAAGTTATTCCAGATGATATTCAATTACCACCGAAAAATCTAACATAAAACTACAACTCGTTTAAGTTGGTCTATTTTTCTTACTCGTGACACAGCCAAATAAATTAAATTGTCCCATTCGATAAAGTCATCATAGATCCACATGACTGTATTTGTGATAGTTAATCCTTGTGATGAATGTATTGTTGTAGCATATCCTAATTGCCACGGGGAATTAATTGCATTTATTGCGTCCTCAACTACAGATAAATCAACTTCAACTATATCATTTAATACAAGTTCTTGTTGTTGTTGTTTTCCTGGTATATCTACAAGAATATTTTGTTTTCGGGTATCTTTATGTCTGTAACATAACGGGACAGGTTCGTTAGAAAATTTATTTTTATGTACAAGGAATGATTTTTTCAAAAGAATATCTCTGGTGACTTTTCTACTAGCTGTAACTATATCAGTACATCTAATTGCAGCTTTCAATGCAGTTAATTCTTCATCAAGAGATCTGTGGTCAATTGTCATTTCTTCGTAATAATCAACTTGAAGTTTTAACCAGCAATGTGGAAATATATTTTCAAATGGTGGTAGTTGTCCATGATCTCCACATAACACAATTGTTGTTTTTTTTTGTATTTAGCCATTCCAGAAACATTTTTATTATTTTTTTTGGTACTGTACAAATTTCATCCAACAATACCACATCGGGAATAAATTTAGTACCCATTCGTGACGGGGTCCATTCACCTCCACTGTATCTAAAAAAGCTATGATATGTACTTGCAGGGACTCCCTTTTCGTTAAAATCTCAAACAAGGCGATGAGTTGGGGTTAACGCAATTAAATTAGCCCCGCGAAATAATTCTATTACCCGTGTTGTTTTTCCACAACCACCTGGACCGTTTAAATAGACAAGTTTGTGTCTGGCAACAACATCATGTATACCTGGACATGTTGATGATTTTTCAATTACACTGCCGTGATATTCTGGTAAATCATTTACATCTGCATGTTTTCGATATTCATGTAATTCTTCATGTTTAACACGCCATGTACCCCATATACCATCGCCAAGATATTTTTTAACAACATCGTGATATTTTTTATTGTAATAAAATGAGTCAGTTGCGACTCTCACAGCAATGTTGGAAAATCTATTTACCATACTGAGGAGATTAATCGTAGTATAGGCTATCATAAACGATCTTAAATGTGTATATTGTGGCATTTCATTGTTGAAATATTCCACAATTGTTCCGAATTGTTCTCCTGATGATAATTGTGCACTAGTTTGTCTATAAAATACACCTTTTGATACTGCGTCATCAATGATGAATTTTAATTCGCCGGGATCTAACACTAATTTGACAGTTTTACGTCTGCGAATTTTATCCTCGGTGACATCTCCTTGTGTAAATTTTCCGATTATAATCCGTGAAATTTGTTTACATTCGTCTGTAATTGCATCGCGAAGAAATTCTATTTCGTATCGGGGAAAAAAATCTGGCGTAGGTAGCCAAACTTCAGTTTGTTTATCGCAGCTAAATATTATTTCAGCGATAGTTAATTCTGTTAACACGCCGTTATCTAGTGCCCATCTCAATACAGTTGGGGTCCATCTTTTTTCTTGTAAATGTTTTCCAAGCCATAAATATGTCACAGGGTGTAATCCGTCTGCAAGTTTAAAAGAAACAACTTCAGCAAATCCAGTTAAGTTATAATCAGGTAATGGTCCATTAACAGATCTTCGTACCATTCTGTGAGTTGGTAGTCCAAATTGTTTAAAATATTTACTACATTCACCACCACCAAGAAAACTTCCTGGATAACATGCAATCATATCCACGGACAACATGTCGTTAAAATTATATTGTGTATTCCATAAACCACCGTGACCAAATTCTACACAACTTTGTCGTGTATTTTCAATAAATTTTTTTTTAACTGGTTTCCATGAGTTTTTTCCCTGGCAAGTTGAGCCGCAATTGATGAAATTGTAAAACTCGTTTGTGTAAGTGCTGTAATCGTCGATTTGTCATTTACATATTTTCCAGCGAATTCTTCCATGTGTTGTTGTAGTGATTCTTGTCGATGTATTTCTCCATTCGCGATTACAAATTGATGATATTTGCCCCCATCACTTGAAAAAAACCAAATATTTACCGGATCGGTATAGTTATATTTAATCCAATCAAACATTTCCCCGTGATAATATTTAATAATTATATTTTCAGGGAAATCTCCTTCATTGATTCCCCACGCATGAAAATTATAATCAATAATCTCAATAGGGGATTTTGCTCGGTAACAGCCAGAGTTATAAAATATTCGATCGGGTAGCATTTTCACAACAATGGGGACTTTTAACTTTTTTTCCAACTAGGCAATATCGTGTTTTGTTGCACCGGTACCTTTTGTATTAATGTATTCATTCCAACAATTAATTTTATTCATTCGCGTTTCAGTAAGACCAAAACCCCTTTTTCGTGTATTAAAATGTTTTATGACCTGTTCAGCTACACAATTTAACGTTGTAGATAATTTCATCCCTGCAACTTCGTTATCGTTTGGAATCCCCACAGGAAATACCCCATATACAATTATATTAAACGGATATGCCACATTGTAGTATTGATTATCAATACCAATTAGCGTCCCAGGTTTTGTGTGCTTCGTTAAAAAAAATAATCCACCATTGTACGTTACTCTTCTACGATGATGAAATATCTTCCACGTTCGTGCGTTATTTTCAAGTAATCGATGAACTTCACCAGGTTGATATAATTGTTGATAACATTTAATCTGTTTATCTAGTTGATTTTTGGACATTTTTTTCTCAAATTTTGTGTAAATGACATCTAACGTATATTTGTTGGTGCTGGTAAAATTAATTCGTGATAAAATATCTGTGGTACGTTCCACAATCATTGTGTTATCGTCGAAGTTTGTTTAAAACGTTGAATATGTATATGCAGCACCATTTAACCGGTGTTGACGTTTTTCTTCACAGATACTTTTAACGATTCTAGATTTATATCTCGTTGGTGATATTTTTCCATCTAGATCATATTTAATTTTTACTCGTACAGGTTCATCATCAACGGTAATCTTCGATAATCTTGTCATGTATATGATATGCAAATCAAGTGTTCAATTAAAAGTTTGTATATTATTTATATATGATATACAATAATTGTCAATGGAGGCATCTTCGTGATGATGGATTTTGTAAGCGACGTTGTACTGAAGAATATTGTGCATTACATAAATATTTAATTACAAAAAGCTCCACTGGGGTATTAATTTGTCTCGGTTTTTTCAAGGGCGTTAAAGGAAAGACACGGTTATGTGGCGATTGTGGTAATCATAAATTTAAAGAATTAGCCAGATATTACAAACGTAAATATAACATCGTGCTTAATGAACAGGATTATATAACTGGTAATTATCAAAAACAATAACGGATTTCATCACTATTTATTGCATATTAATTATAAACAATTAGACAGAAGATTTTCCATCTGTATATGAACGATGAAAATATTGCTCAGTTGATTGCCGAACTTGATAAACTTGCACCATATGTCCCTGTCGGAAATACATTTACAGGTGAATGGCTTGGGCAAGAATATCTTGGTGTTACATCAATGAGAAATCAAGGAAAACCATCTTATCGAAACGAATATATAATTATAAAACTTCTTATTGAGGCACGTACAGCAGTATTAGTAAAACACAAAGATAAAATAGATCTTTTTGTTCCAGCAAGTAGAATAATTAAATCTATCGAAGATTCTCTCAAAGAAACATATAATGAGCGTAAATATACTAGTGCTGTTAATGCCGAGTTGATGGAAAAGCTTTTGAATTCGCCGTTGTGATCGTTTCTACGATGAGTAATCGAGCAGCAATGACGGTAATTATGAATTAAAAAATATGTTTTTCATTGAATAAACATAATGAGTAAATGTGACGAATAATAAAAATAAAAAACCAGTGACAAATAATTATATCAGTAACAATAAGTGTTTTTTAAGGCTCGTTGAGCTAAATTCAACGATAATACACGATTAGTAATCGCCGACTATTATTTCCGAAGATATAATTACTACATAATTATCCGATATAATTATTTTGTCATAATTATTCATCCGGGTTTATTTAAAATAATTTATGTTTTCACCCGGAATTATCGATCATAATTACTGATATAATTATTTTTCATTTTATTTTTTATTATTATTTTTTTGAAAATTTTTATATATTACAATGCCCAACGTCGCGAAATATTTATCAGATTTAGATGTCAATGTTATTATTTCGTTACGAGGAAAGGAGAAACCGAGTATCATCGCTAGCAAATACGGAATTGGCCTGACAAGTTTATATAAAATTTGGACAGATGCCTCCGTGAATAAGAATTTTCCTGGTGGTTTCGCTGGTACTCAAGCTGGTAAAAAATTAACTGAAACAACTAAAGAATTCCTTGAACAGACCAATCAAGCACGAGAAGAGGTTTCTAAAATCAAGCACGAATATACAAAATTACAAGCTGAAATAGCGCGCGGACATGAAAAAATTGAACAAAAACAGCGAATAATGCAAACAATGATAGGTAAATATAATTTACAACAATAACAACAACAACTGAAAGATCTTTTAAATCAGTGTCCGATTAATGAACAACAAATAAAATCTCTTACTGAACAACAACAGCAACAACAAAAACAATTAAGGATTTAACACAACAAATCAATGAAAATAATAAAATTATTGCGTCACAGAAGTCCAATATAGAACAACTTAAAAAAATTAAGGCGGACAATGAAAAGATTGAAAAAGAACTATCTGAGATTTTAACTAAACACAGCAGTGATAAAGTCACCAGTGTGAACTCACCAGTCATGAAATCTCCGCCAACGAGTAAACACACGAAGAAAACTGTTGAGCAACTAATGTCTGATGCGCTGCTATTAAAAAAATGAAATCGTGAAAATCAAAGATTTTTCAATCAAGGATTTTCTCCAGCGAGAATTCTCAATAATGTATCTTTGTCTACACAGTTATGTGCATATTGTGTTATTTGGTCGTAAAAACATGTGATTGTAGCGATTCCATTAACAGATAACCGGCCACGTTGAAAATCTATTAGTAAAAATTTATCATTTCCGGATTCAGATATAAGAAAATTAAAACTCGCGATTGAGTTTTTAGAACATTCTCGTACAGCATCATACAATTTGACTTTGTCGTGGATGGTCACAACAGCATGGCGATACATTTATTATTATTATTATTCCTTAAATTGCCAGCAATTCTAGGATGAAAGTCTTAAGACGAAAATCCTTTCAGGATTTCACTTCAAGGGTTATTTGTAGTTGTTCGTCGCGAAGATCAATCAGCGAGAAATCTTGATCTGTTATTCTGAAATTTATCCGTGTAATAAAATTATTTGCAACGGCCAAATAGACTAAATTGGGCGGATTCATCACAATGAGAGACCCTGGAGACACATTTGGGGAAAATGTATACAAAATATATCCTGGAACGGCCTTTGAAGACTTTGATGTGTCCACGGAATAACTATCTAATGTAATATCCGCAATGACATGTATTGCTATCGTCGATGTAATATTAGCAGGGCGTGGTGATCTATGTCTTCCGGTTTTAAATGTTGAATTATTTGATCGTAAAATTTCTTCCGCGGCGATTGATTTTACCCATAACGCATGAATTTGTGGAAAAAATTAATTAACTAAATCGTTTAATTTCCTCTTAAGATTAAGATTTTTCAACGCTGAAAGTTTATAATCACGAAAATTGCTATTTCGCGATAGTGAAAATATTGTTAAAAAATCTTCTGTGTTGGTTTTTTTTGCTAAATCTACTAACACGCCACTGAGATAATTTGCATCAGCGATAATCTGATTTAACACGTGTACGTGTGATATAATTTCACCACGAGTAATTATTAAATTGGTAGCAAGACAACGTTGAAAAGATTCTCGTAGTTGTTGTAAACGCGATTGAAATATTGTATTGAAAACACTGAATACCTTCGGTAATGCATTATACGTGATAGTGTAATTTTCAAACCGCCATGTTATTGGCCCATCTGTGTTCCATTCGGAACTCTGTTCGTTTGTGATTATACGGACCTGTGTACGCGCTGATGTAGTTTTCAACGTATGAAAAAATCCATCATCATGATAATCTATTTGAATCGCGGGAATAACAGGATCGTCAATGAGAAAATCAGATTTTTTAGGTTCTGCTGTTCTGGGATGAATCGTTGGAATAATATCTGCCCACGCTTTATAGATTCGTGGGAAAGATTCAACAACCACATCGTTGAGTTTTCCCTGTAACCAAGGTACATTATATCCTGGAAGTTTAAAATTGGTAATTCCCTCAAAACGAATATTATACACACGGAGAAAATCTTGTGTAGTTTTTTCAGGCGTGGTTACATCAAGAATAAATTTAATTACGTTGGAATTGAATTTATCCATGTCGGCGATAATTTGATTACACACTTCTGTGTATTTTATAACAGAATCACGATCTGGTTGAACTTTACTAATTGCCGTTACAATGTAACCGTAAAATCGATTAAAGTCTTTATTGTTATCAGCGAACATTTTAGCGGTTTTTTGTCGGTCTGTAATAAATGTAGTAGTACCAGCTATATTGTTTCTGGATTCTACTTCTGCGACAAATTATTTAACTGGTTCGTGTAAGTTAATTTTTCACTAACATCACTGTTATATTCGTGATAATCACGTTTCGTAGATGTATAATCGGACCATTGTGGTTCCGGTGGCAAATCAGCGATATCAACAACACCAGGTGGATTTCCAGACCAACCTAGCAACGACCTTATACTGGAATTATATATATCTACGGAATAATCAGGTGAATTTATCTCAATGGACGTTGATAACAATGGTTCATGTGGATTTATCTCGATGGGAGATTTATCTATACCATTTTGTTTTTTTTTTATTTGGTCCGGTAATAGCCTCAATTCGTTCTTTAATTTCAATACTGATATCTTCAATATCATATACACCTGTTGGTAACAATAATGTGTGCCATTCGTCGCTGCCATCAGGACGTTTTCTATATGAAAAAACAAAACTGTTATTTGAGTTTTTACCATGAAATGGTTCTGCTCGAATATTTGGCCAACTATAATAACATCGTAGTTGTGTTAACGCTATTGCACTTGCTGGTATCGGTGCTGGAAATTCTACTGTAAGTTCCGGTGATTTTGTTGTTAGCGAAATTAATGTTGTTTTTATCGGTGTGGTGTTTGTTGCGATCTGTTGAAGTATCGGTGATGTTTCTGTCATTATTGTTATTATTGTTATTGCTGTTTTCAATTTCCAATGTAAAATCTTTGATTGAAAAATCTTTGATTGAAAAATTTTCAATTTTCGACATCGTAGATTTATACACTGCGGTGATTGTAGAAAATTCCTCATCGGTGATAACAGCGTCATCAAGTGATTTTGAAATCATCGAAGACAACAGCGAAAAACCATCTGATACAATTGTGTAACTCGATAAATATTCACGTAATTTTATTTGTGAACACGATGATAATTTTGTTGTAATTGCAGTTGCAAACCCCCCCCCCAAGTTTTGTTACCACAGATAACGCAATTGGAACAGCTATTGGGGCTATCATTGTACTGACGATAAAATAACACCGGTACCTGCCAATATCCCCGATACTGAATACACTGTAATATCAATGGCGGTTAATCTTCTGCGATATTTTTTTTATTTTTGTGTGATATTGTTCAGAAAGTGATTTTAGCGATGCGGCATATTCCTGTACAGTGTTGTATCTCTAAGTAGATGGAAGCGCTAACATTTCTGGCGATTCCATTATTTTAAATGTTCATCATTGAATTGCGGGATTATTTTCAGGTAAATTTGCTATAAATTCTATATACCACAGCATCGTTAATCTAACTGCGCTATTATTAACCGCATTTATTCTAAATCTTGCACCAATTAATCGAGATTTAAACATTACTGTGTTAACACCAGCTCCTAAAATTTTATTGTCTACATCAACACATGTCATATTAAAACGTTCGTTAGATATTATTGTAAACCGATAAATTCCATCACGATACGCCCGACTCATAATAGTTATATAAGATAACTGAGTTTGAATGTCTTTTATCCAATCGAATTTTCCATTATCCACCATATACACGATATTATGGAAATTTCCTGTGGAATGTGGGATGTTTATTTTATCAAGTTTTTCCTTCGCGGATGCTTTAATGAATTCTTGATTCTAAATAAACGTTTTAATTTCAGCGATAGATGGTGTAATTACAATCGGGGATCCAAAGAACTTATGAACGACATTTCTACGAAAATTATTTTAGTTTTTCAAATGATCTTCAAATTCTTTATCGTATTCGGTAAATTTATCTGTGATTGTAGACATAAGTGCCCCGGGTTTGAGTTTGCTATCATTGGAATATAACGCTATTGCGTTTTCAACGGCGTTACGTTGTCGTGTTAAAATATCATCCAACGACACATTACTGGTTTTCAATTTACCGTTACGATCCCCAAATACAACTATTTCATTCGGATCTACATCAACGAGAGTTAGCGTCGTTGTGATACTATCTTGTACAGCTTTTTTCACATCTGTACCGGTGATGTTTGAAATTCCATCACGAATAAGTTTTTTTTACCAACGCGATTGTAACTTCTACCCGCGATTGTGATGTTGATCTTCCATAAATATCTGCCATATTCTAAAACTCTTTAAGTTTTCAAATAAGTAAATTTTACGAATTTTTGGAAACGTTCATCGTGTATTCATGAACGGCTTTATGAATCGGCAATGAATTTGTTGATATCGCTGTTAATACATTTAAAACCTCTCTGCCACATATTGGAGGATCAGTTAATTTCTGGGTGGGTAACGTTGAATACCAAATTGGGCTGCGAATTTTAGACACATATTTGATAAATTCACGCGGTGGAGGTAACCCATACGAATCAAAATAAATTACACATGATGGTGAAATTGCATAACATGTCCAATGTGTTCCAGGTCCATCATGATTATCTAGATTAATTATTCCAGTTTCTAATATTTTTGGTTGTGCTGGTAATTGATCTTTCATGAATATCCCTCTGAAATATTTTATTGGAAGTTTTGTTACAGCATCAGCAAGGTCAAAATTGGACATTGGTAAAAATCTTTGATTTAGCAATTCTACATCGTGTATCGGGTTCGTTTGCTTCCGGGAAGTCTTAATCCTGTCCCTCTTTTTTTCTGCCAATATTTCCACCTGTGGCTTTATCAAGAACTTTTTTTGTCCCCCAACCTGCAGCACCTGATAAAGCCCCAGTTGCTAGTGCCGCAATTGCTGGAATCAAAAATGGAAATATTCCACCGGATTTACTCATATCGGAAATTGCAGCCTTTGAACATTTTAACTGAAATCCTTTCGATGTAGATTTAGCTTTATTGAAATGTTCTAGTTGAGTTTTCGTCAATGATAATTTATGCTCCCCTGAAGATCTTTGTGCAGGTTTCTATGTTATTGTTGTTCCACACGTTATAGTATTCTTTGATCGTAGTTTTTAATCTGACCAGGTGTCAAAGTGACATTAACGTAATTATATGATATTATTGTAAAATACGATCATCTAATTGTCTATAGATTTTCTACAGGTGCATCAATGACTCGCATTTTTCCACCACCACCTTCAAGGAACATAGATTTATCACTGAGCATAACCGCAATAGCCCTAAATCCTCCAGCAGGAACTTCATTTACACGAGCCTGAAATTTTACATCAACGACGGAATGTTTTGATAAATCAAGATGTTGCAACGAAAAGTAATAAATTGGATACAGTGTTTGAAAATCCAACTGAGATATTTTTAAACCTGTATCTATATTTTGATCTCTTCCCATAAATGACCACAATCTATGATAAACTCGACCAATTTGATTTTCACCGTAGTCAAGGATAAGATTTTCAGCTGGTTCTTGCTGGTTACTTATTCGCAATGATACTTCAGAGACACCACAACGATCAAATATCATATGAGAACGCGTTTGAAGATCAGCTCCTTGAGCCCGATTAAGATTTTGCAACGCAACAAATATATGTCTTGGCGCTGAAACATTTTTTGTTAGTGCGAGTTGCCAGGTAAATACACCAGAAAGTGTAGATGATGTAGTAGCTGTTGTAACCTCATGCCATGTTAATAGTGACCGCCCTCCCTGATCCATAAATGACAACAATTTCGTTTCAACTGACAACGACGGTGTCATAATTGGCATCCATAATGCTAATTTTGTTAATTTTACAGCTCCGTTTGCAGCAGCAGCATCACGCCACAATGCAAGATCGTCATTGCCATTTCGCTGCAACACAACTGTGTGACTAGAGCCAAAAATAATTTTCTGACACCTCTACAAAATCCAAATATATGTGATAACGGAATTGTACAAGAAAATTTACCATCCGTGTTTAACATCTTTTTTCTCGCTGCAAACCTGGGATTATAATTAATATCTGCACTTATAATAACAGATTCAACATCAGCATCATCAGCAGATGCATGCTTCTTTGGCCGTCGCAATATAAATCGCTGAAACCCAGCTGTATCATTTTAATCCTTTGCAAACATCATTGAATGACCTGCAGATTTAATAAAATCATCAGAATATCTAGCTAATCCAATAATAGTACTAGCAACATCAATATTATTATCAATGGACTCAATTTTAGTTGTACCAATTATATATTGCACAGAACTAAATAATGCCATTATACCATTGTTAACAAATCCAATCGCGGTGGTATCTAAATTAGCATAAGCGTTACCATTAGGTCGTGTTATTTGCCCCTCAACTACAATAAATGCCTCAGATGGTAGAAAATACTTAGAAGTATCATGAAATCTAAGTTCAATAAGTGATCGTATATTTGGATCTTGAGCAGTATATGAAAAATATTGATAATCTCTAACAGAATTATTTTTACTCGCAGGAGCATTTACGTCAAAAGCGTCGTCGACTTCATATTTAAACATTATATTGATGTTGTTGATCTAAATTGATAACTTTAGACCTGAACCAATAATTGTATTTTTTTTCTGCTAATTTGTTAATTTCGTTAGCAATCTCTACTGGCATATCTTCCGTTGATGGCAATTTAACAGATTTATCTGGGGTTTTACGTATCAACGACAAAAGCTTTTTTAAGCGGTGTTATATGCATGCGTTGCAGCATCAGTCGCAACAGACCTACTAACAACCCCAATAGCCTTTGAAGCTAATTCTTTTCCAATTGGAAGTATTTTGGGGGCAATTCTTGTAAATAATCCTGTAACAACATCACCGAGGCCATCCCCGTATGTTAATTTGTATACAGGTAATCTTGAATTTACAACATGAACAGGTCTAGCTCGATTCATATCGCGGGTTATTATCATGATATAGAAATACTAGTATTTTCAATTAATCGCTATAATAATCATCAATAAATTCATTAACAAAACTACGATACGTTGGCATATCCATAACGTGTCCACGAAATAATCTTTGACAAATTTCAGTTGCCTCGTTAATTAATTCCGGAGAATTATTTCTAGCTCGTTTTCCCCCAATGAGAATTTCCAATCGTGATATATCATCGAATACACTTCTTGAATATGGAATTGCTAAATTAAATCCGGAACCTATTTTTGCTTTTTATAACGGTGTGAATAAATCAGCCTCTGCTGCTACTTTTATTTCGGGGGGAGCTAATTGACTGACCAAATATGATGGAGATTGTATACTTTGTTTTTTTTACTATTTGCCAAAGTCTACTAAAACCTGTGTCGTTATTTGGTAGTGTAGACTCACCTAATCTCGCTAAATACATTTTTTTTGCAAAAGTTTCTTTATAATCAAAAGCATCTTCATATTCGTCCGCCATAATTTGCTTTCTATCACTGTGTGTATCATTGATTAGCTGAGAAAATTTATTATCATTTTGATATTCTTTCGATGTAACACTCTCTATAACTTCAGGTCTAAATATCACTTTCGGGGTAAGATTTCTTCGTTCTTTTCTGGACTGTGGCGTTAGTGTATCACTGACAGTTTCTTGTTGTTGTTGTTGTTGTTGTGGTTGTGATTGTGGTTGTGCTGCAACAATATCAACTGGAAGAGCTTTTAAAATCTTTTTTGATTGTTTAGTTCTTTTTGCTATTTTAGCGGTATCTGTACCAACCCGTTCAGTTGCAGCAGTGATAGGTTTAAATAACCGTTCAGTATCAGTGATAAATTCAACACGTTGTTGTTGTTGGGCTTGTAAATTATCCCTAAATGCATCCCTGATGGGAAGATAATTTTTAATTGCAGCTAATCGTTCTCTTGTTAATCTAGTTATCTGAGCTTCTCCAATATTTGACATGATATTTAAAATCTTTGATTTTTCAATTGTAAATCACAAGGCAATTTCATCGTTACGATAATAATAATAAATATTTGCCATGATATTTTAAATTTTGACTTCCAATTGTAACTTCAATGGTACCCCATCATGGCGAATATTCCCTTTTTCAAAGGGGGGAGTTATTTTTTTTTTAACCGTTGGAGGTTTCTATGAAGTTTTATTGATGGGGAACCCTTAAATCGCGCTAGAAATTTGGTCCGCTAAACCTCATTGCTGCTTACATTTTCAAAGGTTAGGTGACAGCAAATCCACTTGAAGCTGTTACTATGGACATTGGAAAACAATGGTTGATATTCAATGAGCCTGCACAATGTGCTTGCATGGAAATATTCCCAATCGCAATAGTAGAACAATAGTTCTCCTTTACCTCGTATGGGAAAGCTAAATATATATATTTTATCACGTATTACTTCTACTACTAGTACCACTACTAGTACCACTACTACTACTACTACTACTAAGATCATTCATTCATCTGACGTAGCGTTTATCTACAACATTGTATAACTTAAAGATTCTAAAACAGATGGAAATATTCATGTGAAATACATACCTGTGTTTTGTGGATCCTCTTACACACACACACACACACACACACACACACACACACACAGACACAGACCACCACCAACAATACACAGACACACAGACACGTTCGTGCGCGCATCGGTCAGATGTTAGCTGTATCAGCCAGTTAATGCTTAGATGGCGCGTAATGTACACATACGGAATCAAAATATTTTCTAGTCTTTATGGTGTAATAAATAAAGTAAACTACGACATTTTTCGACAAATATATTACAGATCTCATAGGCAATTAAGAAGTGGCATGTTGTTGAATTACATCTTGAAGAATAATATTTAGTCAATTTTATCTCTTTCTTAAAATCCGAAACACATTACTACGATACTGAGTTAAGAATGTAATAAAGTATTACCAGCATGGAGATGACGTGTAGTCAGAACAACAGCCGTAGTCACAGGACTCATATGTAGTGTAGCTATAGCCGTAATATGATGTTGTCTTGTAGCAAAGGGCGGCATCCACAGGATTATACAGAGATCCTGAAATTATTAATTAATTTCAATCAGAACATCACACATCTTTTGCACAATAAATCTGAGGGGAAAGACCGAATGGTGTTAGATTGTCATTTCTTGATTCCTACAAGAAATATCAAGATATTACAATAAATACAAGATTAATAAATAAATAAATAATAGTGCTAGTAATATTATCATTTGATAACATGATGGATATTATGTAAGGATCTAAGTTGGTTATGAATTTAAAGCCCGAGGCTAAAGTTATTGGCTAACGAGACGATCGGTGACTGTCTACTGTAAGTCTTAATTCTATCTTTGAATATGAAAAGAAATCATAACATGGAATTACATTCATTGCAGCATATTGCAACACATGGATTACATATCTAACATTATGATTTATGCATTAATATATGCGAAATGTTAAACGTGTAAACTTTCAACAAATAGAGAAAGAGAATGACAGTACATAAACACACTAGACCTTGTTACTACTCTACGGTTTTAAACTCAGTAGCAAAAAAACGAAAACAAACAACTTTACTACAATTCAACAAATCAACTATGTCCCTTCATGGGAAAATGTATTAAGATTCAATCATAACTCTTGATACATAGAGAATTCGAAATGAATCCATGTGACGAATGAATTCCAGATTTATTGTGCTCATGTACGAATAACCTGTAACAGTGTAAATGTCATAACAGTCTTGATGTATCACAATAATATAATCCCAAATATCCCTAAATAAATTCACAATCATTTCAAAATAGTGATTTCGTTATAGAGTTAAATAGTACTTTGTAATTCCAATACATAACTGAAAAAAATAAATTATCTCAAATTAAATACGAACACAAATGGAGTTCAAATAGGAATAAGTAATTCTGATATAAACAACCACAATAACAAATATGAATCACAATGGGAGGACCAGGATGAGGGTCATCTTAATTGAACTTTCCAAAAAGAGCTCGTAACATTATTAGTTTCTGGAATGTTCTGTAAGAAAATTTTAAGGCTGTATCTAGATTTCAAAACAAAATAAACATCCTTACTTTTAATAATAGTGTTAATATATAATATACAAACAAACTCAAACAAAAATAGCCTTGTAATGGTGTTTACAAAACTTATAT
Source organism: Unio delphinus (assembly GCA_029339505.1). Lineage (NCBI taxonomy): Eukaryota > Metazoa > Mollusca > Bivalvia > Unionida > Unionidae > Unio > Unio delphinus. The sequence goes on from JAQISU010000378.1 coordinate 168,836, forward strand.
CAATCAGGTAGTCCGAAACTCTACTCCTCAATAATGGACAAAGATCAATTACACAATACAAATTAAATGTATATGGCAAACTTGGAATATTCGAGTATTAAAAGTTAATGAAGATTTCCATAAGTGTTTGGAAGCAAATTTCAAAAACCTTCCTTTTTGTAAATTATTGATTGATAGTGAATATATAAATGAAGAAACTTACTTTATGCACTCTACAACCAGACTTAACTAGATCTAATTATTCGAGATGCATGAGAAATTAAAACAAGATCCGTGGTATAATGTATCAATTTACTTTTACATTTTCATAGCATGACCATATTAAACCTTTCTTGCTTGTTTTCATTTCTCTGTTTTTTTATGGACTACTTCATACACCGTATAAATGGAATGGAAATGACGGCAAGGCGACAAAAAGATAACATATGGTTGTTTCTTTAAATTTGTATGGATCATTTTATACATACATTTTATGAATATATTATTAAAAACTTTCATAACTTATAGTTCAGGGCGTATATTGAGTACCCTTCGGTCCAATTTATTTTATTTTATTTTGTTTCGTTTTGTTTAGCCTACATACATACATACATACATACAGAGACAGGCAGGCAGAAAGCCTAACTATAGGGAAATAAAGATATTTGTATATCTGGATTAAATGAATTCATCAAAGGAAACTAATAAATGTTGTGTGGTGTTGATGGAAGCACACACTCGTGTTTTTCCATATAGGAGTTGAAGAAAAATAATGTTAATATTAGCTAAATTATCTTCCTTCCCCTTACAAATCTGTAACGGGCTATGTATATTTTTTTAAGTAGCCAAGACATCCAGGTTTTTGCCACACTGAATTGGTTTCGCTCCAAACAAATTTCGTCCATCCTAAAACAGCCAATGTAAGACGATGGGTACTACTTAAACGTTGAACAAAATCTCAGTATAAAGACTGAGTACATAATTGAGTGAAAGCCTGTTCTTTATGCCCATGTTTAAAAAGCCCAGCTGCATCGAATTCGAAAAATGCAGTAAAAACGAATAAACTGTGAAGTCAGCAATGTAATCAACGCGCTACAGCTTGCCGTAGGTTGTATTCGAAGTGCCTCTGAGAGAGAGAGAGAGAGAGAGAGAGAGAGAGAGAGAGAGAGAGAGAGAGAGAGAGAGAGAGAGAGAGAGAGAGAGAGAATTTATGGTCTAATGATGTGATTGGAGAACGCAGACTCTTACACCATTCAAAGAGGATCAGACACCACTTAAAGCAAACTGATTAATAATACCGTTCATCACTCACTTACCTATGATGATGCAAATACATGCGGCCATGAATTTCATTGCCATTTTCTCCAAAATAGTCCTAGTCATGTAAAAAGTTCCTTATTTTGTCTTAAGCCCTCGACGCATTACTAAACTAAATTGATCTCGTTACACCGATATCTCTTCCAAGAATAAAGCTATCTTTGTCTCTCCGGAATATAAATCACACTGATAAAGGTAATCTAGGTAAATAATGGTAAAGACAATCCGACACGGCACGATAAACATAACAGTAGATTACTTCAGAATTTGTTGCTTGTATCTTGTATACAAAATACGGACAGGAATGACACTCAAAATATAGTTATCAGTCATCTATTAATAAGATATCATCGTCACTTCTAAAGACGGCTGAAAAATCATATGCTAGTATCATTTTTCGTAAGTCTTCGGTACGACTCGGTCGGGCATCGAACCTGCAACCTCCCATATTTGAGGCGGCCGCTCTAACGACATAGGCCATTGGATCGACTGCATGTCAGCAGTGATTGCTTATATAATTTCAGACCTCTAACTAATTTGACATATAACTTAATTCTAACATAATAAAACTAATATTAAACGGATACCGAATTTGCACTTTCAAACTCAAAACACTTCAAACAACAATTATAAGTCACAATTAATTTACCGTGCGCAAATGCCAAAAGTAACAAGCAAAACTAAACGTTATCTTAACACAAGAAAGTTTCACTTCAAACCGGGAAATATTCCTCATAGCAAGTTTCGTAATTTGGATGTCCATATTTCATTGTATAACACTGTATTCAAGACTTTCTGATGAAAAGTACCTTATTATCACACAGAGATAAAGTTCAAACCCTAGTATTGTAAAAGAGTGAGTTTCTATGTAAAATGAGCAAATAAGACGACCAAGGATTCAAACGTTCACGTGCATCCTAAACAAATTCGTTACTGTTCAATGCTACACAAATGTTATCGATCTATTGATGTTCGATATTTCTTTGCATAATTCATGGAGCAAATGATAAACAATGATTAACAGGTAAAATGTCTTTTTTTTGTCAAACAAAATGTAGCTGACAAAATATTTGCACAAACACCATTTATTCGGAGATGTAGGTCTCTTTGTATAATTCCTAACTGCAACAAAATATAATACAATTCACCATTTTAATGTGAAGTTTAAATGTGTAACTACGAGATTTTTAAGGGTTCTGGGTGGCAAAGATAGCCTGCCAGTAGCTTCCCTTTCGTCAATTGATCTTACGCAGGTTTTCCCGGACTCTTTCTCGGCTTGTTATACTGACCGAAATGCATAGCCTATCGGGTGCTGAAAAATGGAGTTAAAGACAGACCAACAACGAAATGTGGTAGCTCAATCTCAGTGATGGAACAAGGGATATAACCAATCTGATGAAGTTAATACCTTGACTCTGTGTGTGTGTGTGTGTGTGTGATTCTAAACGTAGCTTTAACAATCTTTCAGTCATATCGCTACGATATCTGAAATGGGACAGTTTATAGTGATGCCTAGCACAGGGGCATCTTGCCGCAGAATGTTTCATGATGTCCCACCCAGTTACATTATCCTGATACCCGGACGACAAGTCCTAACACTAAACTCTTAATGATGTGCTGTTAACAGGCAGCTGTTAGTACCATATTATAAAAGTCGGCCTGGGTTTGAACCCGCGACCTCATCCCTCCGAGACATATGCTCTAACCACTATGCTACCGGAGCTTGACAGAGAGAGTTGTAAATGAAACGTTAATGTATTAAAAAGCACACGAAAGCATAACATATGATAACTGTAAACTTCTGAAATGAGGGCCATGTCAAAAATAATGTGAATGTACTTATATTATAAGGAAGGTAATGTCAGACACACTACTGGAACACTTCTGTGATAAAGATATCATACTGGCCCTGTTCGGATGAAACACTTACAAGCACTTACAACCATGCATTCCTTATTTTATAGTTCAACTGGCATACAGTCATTCAAAATATCTTCATGAGTAATATAAAGATATGCAGTGAATGTCTTCTGTGGGCTTCGCACCCCGTTCATCTAAAGCCACGCAGACTACACCTTATGCGTTTGCTTTGAGTGTGAAAGAGTTCTTGTTTTAACTCAAAATCTGTTACACGAACAAGGGTGTTATATTTGAATATTAATCGAGATTTCCCTGTTCCTGGCCGAGTCATTGTTGCGCATCGATTAGAATCCACTGTGCATATGTACACGTAGCCTACACTTTTTCAATCATATTGATACGATTTCTTCTTAACGTGACGTCAAGCACTGGGGCATCATGTGGCAGGCATGTAGCATGATGACCCACCTAGTCACATTATTTTGACACCAGGCCGACCAGTCCTAACTCTAATCTCTTAATCCTGAGCGCCAAGCGAGGCAGCTGTTAGTACCATTTTTGTATGTCTATGGTATGATTCGGCATGGGAAAGAACCCACGACCTACCGCTTACGAGGCGGACGCTCTAACCACTAGTGTCACGGAATTGTATAAACCCTTTTATTTATTAAATACATGTACTCGACTTTGCATTTTAGAACAACTATACCTGAGGGTGATTCATATATATTGTGTTGTATTTCTAAATAATGAGTTTGATCCATCTTATGCCGCACGTGCGAAGTGCTTTTGATGGGAAGAACCGAATGCTTCCAGTGCACAAACAATATTTGCGCATAAATACCTCACCGTAGGTAAGGCTCTTTACATTTTGGAACGTTTTGTCAATCAGCGGTCTATATTAAGAACTTCCACATCTTCCGCTATAGTGGTATGAAAGTTTATTAATTTCGTGATTTCAAGATATAACTGTTGTACTACCACGTCCATTTCTTTAAGTTTGCTATAAGGCTTAGGTTTACGCAGTATAATGCACATATTTATATTCATGTTTGCGACTTAGCAAGGCGTTTATATTAGTAATATTACATTTTAAGAAATCTTTATTTCAATAGGGGTCTTATCGAGCAGGGTTAGGTACTTGTTGTACCTTGTTGTTTTGTAATTATTGTGCCGGTAATATAATCTGTATAACTTAACGTGTACAACGTTTTTACGTTTGTATGTCTGTGTCATGTATAATACAATGTATTGGATATGTTTCAGCTGTGTTGTGTTGAGCTGTTTGGGGTGTGAAGAGCTGTGTTGTGTAGAGCTGTCCGGAGTGTATAGAGCTGTCCAGAGTATCCAGAACTGTGATCGACGTGGTGCAAGCTGCAACCACAGGAATTAACTATAGCAGCTGACCTGTAACAATGTTAGAGCTTAAATAAAGTGTCATGATGACAGAGTGTATCTCCTTACATATAATCTATTATTATCCGTGGGCCTATTAGCTTTTGTCTTCTTCTAAAAACTCATTGTATCTTTCTGGACTGTAAAGATAAGTAGTTAATACGTCGCTTTTTGTTTTCATAATCTCACTATCTTGGATGAATTCATTTTACTTCATTATTAAACTTCAACATTGTGTGCTAGCTGAGTGAACTGTTAAGATATTTTTTATTATAAAATCACTGTGAATCATTCACCTTTTGTATTTGTACTTTGTGAAGTAATTTATTTGTAGTTTTCATTATTACATTTGTGCGTTCTTCTGTCCATTATTTGGATTCAAATACACGCACATATTCATAATTAATTATTCATTCAAGTCATTCATTATTAAACATTATATCTATATCATCGTCAACCGTGTTCTATTGTGAATCCGGAAAACTCACCCGGTTATCTTGTTACAACTAGGCCACCAGAACGAGGTTGGATAAAGGTGTAAATGATGTAATTTGCAACATGTGGCTAGTTTCGTCACATTCACGTAACCCGGATATTCATTTTCTTTTGAACAGATTTCAGATTGATAACGAAACTGATTAAGTTAGTTTAAAAGATACAATTTCCTCAGGTGATTTTACCAACTGTCATAAGATGACTACATTAACTTTAAAAGACATTTCATAGAGATAAATATTAAATTTGATTAATTGGTATCAGAGTGCAATTATTTTCTTTAGCAACAACTTTCAGATTGTGTTTCTGTCTGTTTTATTGATGTTGTAAAATCACGATTCTACTCTTCATAAATTGGTTTGTATAATTCTACAGCATGTGTATACATGGGTACATACATACAAACATATTGAGGAACGTACAGATTTCAAACGTTTTCTCAACTTGGCTGTTGCTCTACTCACCTAGATCATTTTCTATCAGTTTTAAAGTAGTACATGAGCACATGAATTCAGCCAGGAAACATTCTCCTCGTGGATTAACCACCATCCCCTATCCTTTCATGCATTATTTGAAATCAATTTAAATATACTTATAGACAAATATAAGATACGTTGACAAGCACTGTGTTTTAATATTTACTTTTTGTAAAGATTTGCTATTTCGATTATATCATGCGGATTGACAAATATGTGGACAGGATATGGATGTAATTCAATATTTTACGAAGATTTTTTTTTTTACAGGAATATGCAAAGCACAATGAAGCATGTTTATAACTTCGTCAAGCGCAGCGAAGTTATGATTGCACGCAGATAGTTATATTTGTTTGGAACACAGTTACTTATAACATTAATGGTAACGCATAACTGATGACCTAATCTAGCTATCGACGGTTGCTCTCTCTCTCTCTCTCTCTCTCACTCTCTCTCTTTCTCTCTCATTATATAATGGACCTGATACATAAATATAACATTCGGAAGACACCTTTTTAAGCCATTATATATTCTGAGACATTCCAAATTTGTATTACGATAAACAAATGAAAACTTAAACCAATGTTTCAGTAGATTGTTTTCTATCTAAATACAAATTCAATTATGTAGAATAATATACACACTTTCGACACCAAAATATTGAGGCAGGTTTTTCAAAGTTTTTCATGGATACATTGTAAGTAGTTCTTGTTCTTTTTTTAATCACAACAAACACTCAAGAAAAGCTTATCTCATTGTCATGATTTTCTTTCCGAACTTAAACTCGTGACGCCTCTCTTGAAGTTTACCGAAGCCTAATTTGCAAGTTACAGATAAGCCCTTCAAACCTCACCTCCTACAAACAAATCTTCGAAGCACCAAATACGAAATGTAAATACACAAGCTTGGACAAAACATGGATAAACATTTTGAAGAATGCAAACAATATTAATAGAAAATTAGGGAGCTGTGAATAAAACCTTGAATGCATCGCACCTGTTGCGATTTCGTAAAGAAACCAAATATACATTATATATGGTTCCAAAAGCGTGATAAATGACATTCGTATTGCGATGATGTAAACATGACCTCATGTTACCATTCATGATTTATATACAATGGATTTGATTAAAACAAAACATTCAAACTCCTCCATACCCACCCACCTCTAACTCAGAACAAAGACGGTAAGTGGCTAGAGCCTTTTAGTCACCCACACACATCCCTAACTCAGAAAACAGACCGTAAGTGGCTAAAGCCCTTTTAGTCACACACACACCAAACTCAGAAAATAGACGGTAAGTGGTTAAAGTCATTTTTAGCAAACATAGCAGATATATAACTTTTTAAATCCCAACATTAACGTATTTTTCAATTGCTTCGTGTGCTATCTTCTTTACATAATCTAAAAAGTTGTAGCAATTTGAACAATATTCATTGTTTCAAAATCATATGATTAAAATTTAGTTGTATGGGTCATTTGAGCTAAATACATTCGTGATTGTCATTCGCAAAATGATTCATACATTCGTCAAATGTATTACAATTAAAAACAATGAAAGACATCGCTTATAACAATGGATAATATAGGGCAGAATGATAATCCGATACTTTTAGTCAAATGAATTACAATTAAATATAATGAAAGATATCGCTGACAAATTATTTGAATCTAGTACACATGTTATAGATACTTGCGTTAATTTTTAACGGCACCACGAACCCTCAAAATTACATTTATTATTCTAATAACTCAAGAAATGAGTCAAGCGACATATATACGTCTCTATGAATGCTGGTGGAGGTATGGAGTGTGGTGTGGTGCGGTGATCTAGGTCAGTGAATTTCCCATGCATGGAATAAGAAGCGTGCCACCAGAAAATCATTTCCAACAAATTCTTATCTTACATTTAAATCACTTGGGTATGAGATCATGGAGAAAAGGATTAGTGAGGTAATCAGAATGATATTTAATGGCTTTCACGGCGGTGTTTTCTAATCGGGAGAAAAGTGTCTAATGGTTTGAGCAGCAGGGAGGGTGAACAGACCACTAACCTCTTATAGCAGTCCATTTATGAAAATAAAACTTCCTACAAAAATGAAAACACCTGGTTGCACTAAACCGAGGCCTCTGCAGAATTACAGCATTTCTTTCTTTTTTCTATTGACGCATCAAGCATGCCAAATTTGTATGCATTAACATTTTCTGACGCGGGACATTCACTGTTGGTCTTCACTCTCCCTGTTGCTGTAACAACGCAACTAAGTGTAAAATTTTAATCAGTATTAAATCAATAATAATGAGCGATTCCACGCTAACCATGGAATCTCATACAGTTAAACGAGCTCGACATTGACTAGATACAATTATAAAACATGTACCGGTTCGTGATTCTGTCAGGCGACAACTAGAAACGCGTCAGGAGTCTCAAGTGGAATTTACAGATGGTACAGAACTGTTATTTAAACCAATAAAAGTGTTACGGCACCTGAAGCAGCACAAAAAGCTCTTGAGGAACTTCATGCTGATAGTGTTGACTGTCTTCAAGCAACTTGACCACTACCCCGGCAACCTCCTCCACCACAACCTGAAAATCAGCCACAGTCAAATGGTTGAACTAACATAATAAATAAATTTTTCATCGGAAGGTATTGCGGCTATTAAGAAACCAGACCAATTACTTGATATTGTCACGCATGGATATCGTTACAGAGATTGGTCTGTGAAACACCAATATGTTAAACCTCTGCATCTTTCCTGATATTCAGCAGATCGAATTTGAGTAACATATTATTCATTTTAACATATTTAACCAGATAGTGGTGAATATATTAAACGAGCAAGACACAAAAGGTAACAAAAAGAGGAAGGAATAACACAACTTGAAAAAGCAAGAGCAGAAAAGAAAATAACTTTACGAACAGGGAAGAGAAAAACTGACAAGCCCTCAAGAGATTAGGCAATAATGGTATGATACAACGCCTGGACTATGTGCAACTCCAAGTGGTATTGCTACTCGAGGAAGACTCCTTTCTCCAAAAACAGCCTTGCTGATGCTGATAGACTAGAAATTCTGAGTGGCGGAAGACAAGCCGGAAATAATTTCCCAGAAAACAATAATGAAGCAGTTCTATTGTCGGAAATTATTTACAGACGGTATCATGGACATTAATGTTTATCGGTTTCAGATTGATGAAATCGTCGATGAATACCGCGGTGATTGATGCAATGATATGCGTGACAAGAACATAAGATGATCATACACAATGCTAAACGTGAAAACTTTACGATTTTCAACTATAAAGTGATATATATATATATATATATATATATATATATATATATATATATATATATATATATATATGTGTGTGTGTGTGTGTGTGTGTGTGTGTGTGTGTGTGTGTACTCGGTGATGTTATTCGGAGTTTTTTCCGATGGATATCCACAAAAGCAATGCCGATTGAAAAGCTACTGGGAATGAAAACGTTGTTCGTCATTAAGGTATATGAATTATTGATGATGTTGTTCGTTAAACATTCTCAGCAATCAAGGAAAGACTAGCAGAATTAATAGGACACAAAGCGCAGCCAGTAAGACTAGTAACCACCAACGAAGTGCATACAAATCTTAGTAAAAATTAAATCAATCTGCAAATCAAAGACACTCAAAATCGGGTGGTGTATCCTACTACTGGTAGAATCAGGAAAAAGACGACGTATAACTGCTAGTCTAATAACAGGAAGTCGTTTTCATGTTACACAATATCAATTTTAATGTTCAAGCGTGTATCTGATCCCGCGTTTGACATAGATGCGTGAGACATCAAAGATAAATCGGTACGTGATTATCAGTAGTATTCGAATCATTCACGAGAGGTAAGTCACCTTGGGCGAATTTAACTTTCAGTTAGCGTAAAAGCAGATATTTCTTACCTACTGAAGCATTTATTGAAGTATCATTCAAAAATAGATATTCAAGTTTGTTTTGTTAATAATAGTATCATGGCGTTGTTCAACAGTGCCATGTATAACATCGACAGAATAAATATTGAATCCTGCCTGGAAAAAATCGACGTTATAAAGACAATATTGGGTCTAGCATGATATTCCGATGATTATTCAAGATCAGCTGGTCCATCAATGATAATTTATACTGTTGACTACTCTAATAACAGACAACTTATTATAATATAAGACCATGAACAAGATTCGTCGACAACGCTGACGCTGATGCGTGGCCGGTGGTTCATGGTGATAACACAAAATTCAACTTAAGATTAGCAGCATCCCAATCAATGCTGAAGGATGTTAATAGAAGCTTTTCATGTGCGTTTCACTGTCATATATTTAGGGATTTGGCTGAAATGTCTGTAAAGTTATTATTTAAGTAAAGTATACAGATGTACTTGTAAGAAAGGCAACCGACTATAATGCACTCTGATGCCCCATCGGCGATGCAGACAATGTAATACTGTCAAAACTTTCATTGTGGATGCCAACAATGATACAGTCTTTGACCTAAGAACGTTACTCCCTTTTATGGACTCGGGTGGTAAATCAACATTACCATGGATGACGATGACCACATATAGTGTTGAACGTACTATTAAAGTTTTTTACATGGCAGATAGCATTACAGCAAAGTGTCTATGTTCCGCGACATATATTCACTGCTTTCCAAGATACTCCTAGAGTAAGCTCGTAATTACATAGCACACTGATGTTCGACAATCTTGGTGTTACTGAAGTTTCACTGAGAATAAATGGATATCAAGAACCATCGGAGAGCGTGTATTTAAACTTTGAGAATAATCATCTTGTATGTGCATATCATCGTTTGACATTCGTGGGACGTGATCAAACTATTTATTCTGGTCTACAAATACCACAACTAGATTTTACAGCGCTTTATCCGATGTATTTGTGTTCGCTAGAACATGGATTTATTTCGATACTATGTTGTTTGTACACCTTTTTGAGCTCGTGTAGCAAGATGAGATATTGCTAATTGTACAGCAATCGTTGTTATACTCTTAGACAAAACAGTGCTGCTTGAAGGTGTTGGTGGACTAATGAGAATTCTTGATGCCCCAGTGGAAAACATCTAATTGGATCACATGCGATCCCGCGTTGCACGATCAGTATCCTTACGTTAATGTTATTCTGACCAGGAGACAGATTTAAAGGATTAAATCAGCATAAACAAGAATTATGGAATAAAAATCTCGCTGACATCAGCTGCTTTACAAGGCCGAAATAAATTATCCCTGACAAACGTCAACTCAAGCAATTCAATGACACCAATGTATCTTCGTGGGCCTGTTCTCTTCATTAGAGACACTCAGTCGCACTCATGTGTCATAGATCATCACCCAGTGTCTCACTAATTGTACGCTGATGACACCCAAATATACAAGTCTAGCCACCTACTGACGTTGATGCTGCCATCCAAGAAGTAGAGCGGTGCATTTTTTATATGAAATCATGGATAACGTGTAAGTCTGCAGTTGAATGATGATAAAACTGAGGCCATTCTGATCACAACACAAATACTTTCTGATTCATTCACATCCTTTACCTTAAGCAATAAATATCAGCAACACCAACATTAAATACACACAGCCAGTATGAAACCTAGGTGTTGCTCTAGACAGTACTCTCACATTGCACCAGCATGTCATGAATATATATGTAAAGCAGCATATATTGAGCTGAGACGCACCAGCTCCATTCGCAAACATCTTTCAGTTGATGCCAGTAAAACATTTGTGTGTTTATTAGTACTTTTAAGATTAGACTATTGTAACTCAAGTCTGGTTCTATTCAATATCTACTCGAGAAAGTTAAAAAAAAAGTTCACAACCCAGCTGCTTGGATCATCCTGAGAGTACCACGATCAGAGCACACCTCCCCGCTGTTATGCACCCTACATTGGATATCCATTCGATCCAGAATCAAATACAAAATTTGTTCTCTGTGCTAAGTTTCAGTGACGGACTCAACTGCAACATAACTATCTGACCTCGCCCATGTGTACACAACAGCTTGGTGCTTATGTTTCTTTTCTGACAATCGTACACTCATTATTCCCACTATGAAAACGAAGTCGTATGGACAACGTTCCGTTGCATACCAGGACCAACAACGGGGAACGAATTGTCCATTGAAATTAGAGACAAATACGCAATGATCCCTTTCAAGAGTGCTCTTAAAACTCGCCTTTTTCGACTGCATGAACAAATTTAAAATCTTCTTGTTCTCTACCTTCATTATTTTTATCATTGTTTATTTTTTTTATTTCATGGTGTTTGTTTTTGTTTTTTGTCTTTTGTACTCATATCATTATAGATGTTGTCAAGCGCACAGAGCTTCTAAAGATTAGGCGCAATAACAAATCATCATCATTATTATTATCATTAATTCTATTATCTTATGACTAGGGAATGAATCGTACGTTTGTCTATAATGTGAAAATCAATATGATGCGTTTTAACCATTTTGATTCGAGTACGTTTAAAGGGAAAACTATGTACAAACCTTGAGTACATTAACTATAATTAATAAATAAGGTACGAATCGCCAAGAATTGTATTTGAAATTTTATTATATATTTCATATGACCAATGCAAGAAAGGTACTGTTATGTAATCTAATTAAAGTTTAGCAAGAGGACAAAATATAAAGAATGCAGGCGTTGGTCGAGGGTGGCGGGGACGGGGAAAAAGAAGGACTCCACCAAAAGCAAATGGTTTATTATTTTGTACTTCCAGGATTATATCTCGGGTAAAATATTTTCCACAGAGAAAGCCTAAATAAATGCCACTCAAAACACTAGATACACATTTGCTATCTGGCTGAGTAGATTCTCAATCCGTTTGAGAAAAAAAAACAGTTATTAATTTCTATTTTTCCAAAAACTCAATACGCATACATGTACCATATGCATTATCATATTTAAACTTTTCTATAGGTCCTGTCATGTGTAAGTGAATACATCACTAATATAGTCAAATAATAGACAGTTATGTTCACTTATCTTTTTATTGCTTCGAATATGCTTCACTATTCATAATAAATAATAAGTATTAATTATAATTAATAATAATTAATATGTAATATAATAATAATAATTAGTTTCTCATCAGCTAGGATGTAACATTATATGCAGTCTTCGAAATCACCAAGAAAGTACATTGCAACCGTTTATAAAGGAATGTTAGTAGGCATGCCCATATAATCAGTCTATTGAGCTAAGAACTGTAATAGTTCATCAATAAATGGTAAGGTTGTATTTTATTTTTCTATTGGAAAAATGCCGAGAAACATTGAGGATTAAAGCAGTTAGTCCAAGATCACTTCAAGGATGAGCAAAATGAAAATCAAAATATTTAAACTCTACGTGTGAATGTGGCATCAGGTCGTTGTTTCCTATATTTTCAAGTACCTGAAAACAACAACTGTTGTTAACTGGCTCCTTCAACAGTAGGATACATAAGTTTCCTTGAATCACACTAAGTACCATACATTCGTGAGACTAAATTCAGGCTCATATAGTTCCCCTTCATTTACATTGGTATGGTTGTTATCAAAGGCAATCTTAAGCCTTAGATCGGTAATTTATGCCACGTACATCATACCAGGAACCACAGTCTAATATACATAAGTATTCCAATATGAAATTTCTTATCTCTTATAAGTAAGAATATTCTGAGAATTGAAATGCACAATTTAACGAAACAAGTTCATGGTATCAGACGGTCCCTTTAGTACGGTCCGGTATGAATGACGCCTGTATGAAATAAATGTTTACATTTATTATACTTGGAAAATACCATCCCGATGCAAATGTTCTAAAATAAAAGAAATCATCAATGAATTCTGCAAAATCTATAAACGGTGACGTAAGTTAGAAATGACATACATGTTTTGTTTGTTTAAATCCTTTGATAACAGACAGTATTTGAAGTAAGAAAGGATATAATAGTAAAAGACAGTGCCTTCTTATTTGGGGTTACTTGCAGAGACTTTCCATATGTTCAGATATGAGATCGACTTTCAGTCCGATGCCTAATCCAAAAGCATCTGAACAGTGTTGTCACAGTCGAGAATGTCCAGTAACTGAATACATATCCAGCCATCATGCATTTGTTTTGGCCAATGCAATTCTATGGAATTTATTCTGCTAATTGTACTTGTGATTTCTCACTCTATAGGAAATAATTTGCAAAGTAAAACGGAAACATGAGTGTCTATTTCAAAGGATGAAGAAAAAAGTTGTCCAACACAGTTTTTGAGTATGGTACGAAAATGTTAAATAAATTATAGTCTACGCACAACTGACACATCAAATACAAGAATGTTAACAATTATTTGAAGAAGTATAACTCAATATAAATATATTTTCACTCTATTGCTAGGCAGATGCAAACTGAAAATGTACAATGAAACTCATGCGGAATATGGTCAAAATAGCATTATATCACACCCAACCCCGTTTATAGCAAATGCTCTCTTATATCCAAATTGTATTCATTTAAACATACAACGATGACAAAGTACATAATTCTATTTGAAACTGGGGTTTCCAGCATCTATACGACACTCACAAAGTATGTCCTACCATTATCACACTAATATAAGATCTATATATATAAGAAATTATAATGGAGAGAGAGAGAGAGATCATGTACAAACTAATTTGTTTGCTATAGATGCCAGCAATAATCTCAGTCAAAGGCAGTGAAGATTTTTGAGTGATAGAAGACGATTACCAGAAGATAACACGTAATGTTTGTTGAAAAGTTTTATAACTTTCCTATAAAATTGGATGTTTAAATCATAAAAAATTTCTATGTTATACTGTCTATTACACGTATTCTCTTATCTAAATAAAAAGTTTATTCAAAATAAATCTCAAATCTGTGACTTAAGAATTAAATTCAATCGCATTTCTACTATTCAAAATCTCAAATGTTTGACTGATTAGAGGATATTAATTTAACCTAAGTTTATTCAAAATAAATTTCGAATCTGTGACTTAAGAATTAAATTCAACGGCATTTCTACTATTCAAAATCTCAAATGTTTGACTGATTAGATGATATTAATTTAACCTTAGTTTATTCAAAATAAATCTCAAATCTGTGACTTAAGAATTAAATTCAACGGCATTTCTACTATTCAAAATCTCAAATGTTTGACTGATTTAAACACGAAAGAGGATATTAATTTAACCTTAGTTTATTCAACTGAACGTTTGCACCATTATTTTCATTTATTTTCACCTTTCACCTATATGATTTTCTTCACAGTACTCTTTCGAGACTACACCTTAATGTCGTGGATTTGTATTTGTAAGAGTTACCTATCAGTAAGAACTCGGTACCTTAGAGTCATGTAGATGCAACCACACAAAGAGACATGATTATTACATTTCAAGCTAAGAACATTTTTAAAAATGAAATATTTAAACTCAATATTTCCAAGAAGATGCAAAACAAAATGTTCCATAAACTGTCACATAGTATCCTTCAGAAACCGGAAATCATTACATTCATTATCCTATTTCTTCTGGTTGTCAGCTGGTGCTAGTGATCCTTCAACGTACATGGGCGGAGGCAATGGTTCCGCAATCGATGGATTTATGGAGGTGGATGGCATTTGTATCCCTGATGGTGCTGGATATGGAGGATATGCGGGATAAGCAGTAACTGGAGCTGTAAAAGATTGCGAACATATATATATATATATATATATATATATATATATATATATATATATATATATATATATATATATATATATATATATATATATATAGAAACGATGCAGTAAAGATTCGATTCAAGGACTATACCTTTAGTCCTGCTTTACACAATGACTAAATCTTGTTCTTTGTCTTTCATTCACAATTTGAAGTGTACAAGAAACAAAATGCAGACATATCGGAGAAGAGAACATCAAATACATGGTAAAGCAGAACGTAAGTTTGTTAATTATATAATTAATTAGGTTTACATCCAGCTGAATAGATTCTTAGTTTTATAATCATTGATTCATTATTTTTCTGCCAATGTTTATTACTGCCGAAATCTCATTTCTGATTTGCCGATATCGAAACTCAGTTTGAAACATACAATATGTTTAGTCATCTGCACTAGTTGATATCGTTTATTGTTGCATATCCATTTCTATTTAGTTGGGGAGTATGTAAACTCACGTCTAATCCTGCACGTTTGTATGATTTCCATGCCAAGTAAAAGAAAATTAAAGTAAATACCCGACCCCGACCCAAGCAGATAGCCGTTGTCAAACAGATACGAAACAGCTGTTTATTCAAAACGATGGTGCAAAGACAGAACATAATTATATTGTTTTCAACAATGGTCAGTTGAAAAAGTGATATCAACTTTGCATTTCAAAACTAAATCAGCTATTAAATGGTTGCGATAATTAAAGAACACTTTCGATAGTTAGGACTGAGAATGCTTCGTATTTAATGCAGCTTGATATAATATTGTGAAATGCTAAATCATGTTTACAAAGAAGTATTCTTTAAGATAAACATGCCTTATGTATCTATCCGGAATAAATTATTACGCACCCTGGTAAAATGGCTGGTAGACCATGGGCTGCATTGGCTGCATTGGCATTTGCTGAGTATCTGCAAAAATCATATTAAGTGAGATAACAATTCAATTTACGCAAGAATAGCAAAGTGTGAAATAAATGTACACGGGATATGACAGTTTACTTTTTAGACAATACTACTGTAACAAAACGGAAACAAGGAATTGACTATATTTGAGTTAGAATTATGCTATTAACGTTTCAGGAAAACAAAAAAAAGATTTACTTATATATGATAGTGATATCGACAATCTAGTTGATGGAGCATAGTACGGTTCCAATTATATCATTTCATCACGATAACATATCTAAAAATAGTTACATCGTTTTCAAACTTGCTCGGCAATAAATAAACGCCGGAACAAAGTCTTGATATAATGCAAACATTACGCAAAAGCGGATCTATGAATCCTCAAGAAGATTTACATAAAAATAATGACACCCAATGTTAGTTTCCTTAGACAAAACCCTATAAATATGCTAGTAAAAAACAAGTTGATGCAGAAGACAGACGGAAAAATAGCGGTGTGAATATTTTACTGGTAGTAACAACTTGTGGAACAATCATCGGTGACCGTCTGGTGTGTGCCTTTGAGCAGTGGATGATGAGGCAGATTCCGCTTATGAGTAAAGACACTCCAACCAAACTTCCAATAACAGCACCCACTATCAGGCCGATATTAACGGTGCTGTAAATTAAAAATGTAAATGTTTGCGAAGCTGCTGATAGTGCCTAGATTCGATTAAAAAGATGAATTTCATCAGGAAACCAATTAGGAATAAAATAACTAAACCTGACATACTAATCTATTCTACAGACTTCAATATTCGCTAAAACAAAAATTATAGAACATTATGATTCTATATCAAAGTAGAGGTAAGCATAGAAACATAACGTAGAACGTGGGTCTCAAATGATCATTGCCTAAGAAAATGATTTTAAATGCAACCTTAGGAAAGTTGTTATGACAGGGTTTGTATCACAACCTTCTTCTCTTTCCTTGTTATGAGAAGGGATTACACATCAGCTAAGACATGTCTTTGCCCATGGTCAGAGAGAGAGAGAGAGAGAGAGAGAGAGAGAGAGAGAGAGAGAGAGAGAGAGAGAGAGAGAGAGAGAGAGAGAGAGAGAAGAACGAGTTCAGGCTCCAATAATAAGCGTGTCACACATAACCGTGTGTAGAGAAGGCTTCTTTATGAGAAATGAGGTACGAAATCGCCGAAAGAAAACGGCAGATGTTCTGAATCGAAGAGAGAACTTTTGTTTTAATAGTTTTTAGATAGATAGATAGATAGATAGATAGATAGATAGATAGATAGATAATATAATATAATATAATATAATATAATATAATATAATATAATATAATATAATATAATATAATATAATATAATATGTTCTAACGTTCTAGAGATACATCTATAAAGCCTTTATATTAACAATACACGTAATACATATAAGATTACATTATTTATTCGAGCTGGCCAAATTCATACATTTATATAATTTCTGCCTATTAGAATGGAATACGGGTAGTTAACTCTCGATTTACTTTATAATAGCCAATGAGTATAAAATTCAATAGTTCCGAATAATGCAACAAGAATCCTGAAGAAATGAATTTTACTAATTTTAAAATAGAATACTAATTTGGAATAGGTCACTATACATTATTACTTAAAGAATCACTTTTTTCAAAATTAAATCTAAACATGAACTTGGTAGCGAATTCATCTTTTCCAGTAATACATGCCACACATACAATTAAACATTCCATTATACTATACTATAAAATACAACGAAATCAAAATAATGTTAAAAAAATATTAACTTTACCGCTAAAAATTCGAACATTTAAAAGTTACATTCTTTAAAATGTTTGCGAACACAGACGATTCTTGCCTGTAAGGAAAAGACAGCTGTTCTGACTCGATAAACGAACTCATTATGACTATTTATGCGCTCTTTTTATATGCAAATTCGTTTCCCATTCTCTTCGGATCAGAACAAGTCTCTTGACTTTTCCCACAAAAACCGTGTGAATTGTCTAGATTATCTCATCCATTATTGATTTAATAATTTGCCTGTTCAGCAGCTTCCCACCAAATCTACAATGCTGGCATTTTTATACAAAATCAATCTATGTTATGAATTTAAGCACCTGCACGTATTGAGCGATGTTTATGAGACATTAGACAGTTCTCTATAAATTTTAGTGGAAATTTACATTTAATGTAATTTAACGAAAAATTCGTTTTAATACAATTAAGAGAACATTTCAATATTACCACCTTTACTCAAAAATGTGTTCCCAATAAAGTAAATGCAGTGTGAAATATCTGTCACAGAAACATTATTTTGTAATACCAGTGAAGCACCTGTAAACGTTTATAAAGTCAGACAAATCTTCATTATTTTCTGTCGGACATTGTTAACAAGCAAAAATCCCTATTTAGTCATGAAATAAACGTAGATTCAAACAAAACAGTAAAGAGGCGCGGTTATATTTCCTGCAGTTGTTGAAAGAGTGTAGTACTGGCCAAGATCCATCCTTTTTATAACTTTGTGTGCCTTGCCTCAGGTATGAACTCAAAACACATAATTAAAAATTCGCATGATTACGTAATGTGGGTAACATAAACCGCATTTTGAAATAACGATCAGTACTTATCAAAATGCACCGGCTTCCAAATTTCGTTCGGAAATGTATGTATCAAGCATCCGAACAATCTTTTGTGGCCGTGAGCTAAAACAAATCATCTCCAACCCCCAAACAAATCATCGACTGACATCCAAAATTACCCTTCGCAGCAGAATCAAGAAATATGTACCAATGGAAACTCGCAATCTATAATACAAGTCATATATTCTTCCAACAATGGATTATTGTTTTAATGTATGGGGAAACTGAAAAATCTGAGCTTGACAGGATTGATAAACTCCAGAAACGTGCAGCACGTGTAATTTTAGATGCATCTGTTGATCATCCCTCAAAATCATTATTTACAGAACTCAAATGGTTCACAATATATGATAAGATATATTTTTACAAGGCAGTTCTTTTATATGAATGTCTACATGGAACTGCACCAGAGTATTTTCAGGACTTATTCAGGCCTTTTTCAACACAATACCAGTTGAGATCAATATCACATGGAAACCTTCTAATACCAAAACCAAGAATAGAGCAATTTAAAAAGAGTTTTCAATATTTTGGTACAGTTTTGTGGAATAAGCTTCCACTACATGTAAAATCGGCTGAAAATATTAGAGGATTTAAGAAGAGATATTATGACCATTCATGTGTTTCTAATAGATAATGGAATTTAGTATTTTAATACTAAACATAATAAAATAAGCACTAATTATTGTTATCTTCATATAATGTGCATTAATATACTCTCCTTATGAGGGCCTCAAGGGAGATAAGTCCTTGACTAATGAGTCACACTCACTACAAAAAGCATTATTATTATTATTATTATTATTATTATTATTATTATTATTATTATATAAAAACAACAAATAAATATCGCTGTAAGTGCTACATAAGCCTTACATTTGCAAAGGTTAGGTGATAGCAAATCCACTTGAAGTTGTTACTGTGAACATTGGAAAACAGTGGTTGATGTTCAATGAGCCTGTTCAATGTGCTTGCATGGAAATATGCCCAATCGCAATAGCAGAACAATAGTTTTTCCTTTACCTCGTATGGGAAAGATATATATATATATATATATATATATATATATATATATATATATATATATATATATATATATATTATCACGTATTACTACTACTACTACTACTACTAAGATCGTTCATTCATCTGTAGTAGCGTTTATCTGCATTACCGTATAACTTAAAGTTTCTAAAACGGATGGAAATATTCATGTGAAATACATACCTGTGTTTTGTGCATCCTCTTACACACACACACACACACACACACACACAAAGGCACAGATTCAGACCACCACCACCACCACCAACCACACACATACACACAAACACGTGCGTGCGCGCATCGGTCAGATGTTAGCTGTGTCAGTCAGTTAATGCTTAGACGGCGCGTGATGTACACATACGGAATCAAAATATTTTCTAGTCTTTATGGTGTAATAAATAAAGTAAACTACGACATTTTTCGACAAATATATTGCAGGTCTCATGCGCAATAAAGAAGTGGCATGCTGTTGAATTACATCTTGAAGAATAATGTTCAGTCAATTTTATATCTTTCTTAAAATCCGAAACACATTACACGATACTGAGTTAAGAATATTAAAAAAGTATTACCAGCATGGAGACGACGTGTAGTCAGAACAACAACCGAAGTAACAATACTGAGACGTGGTATAGCCGTAACTTGTCTGGTAACAGGATGATCCAGCATCCACGGGATTATACAGAGATCCTGAAATTATTAATTAATTTCAATCGGAACATCACAGGTCTTCTGCACAACAAATCTGAGGAGAAAGACTGAATGGTGTTAGATTGTCATTTATTGATTCCTACAAGAAATATCAAGTTATTACAATAAATACAAGATTAATAAATACATAAATAATAGTGCTAGTAATATTATCAGTTGAGAACATGGTGGCTATTTTGTCAGGATCTAAGTTGTTTATGAATTTAAAGCCCGAGGCTAAGGTTATTGGCTAATGAGACAATCGTTGACTGTCTACTGTAACTCTGAATTCTATCTTTCAATATGAAAAAATATCATAAGATGTAATTACATTCATTGCAGCATATTTCAACACAAGGATTACATATCTAACATTATGATTATGATGTAAACTTTCAACAAATGGAGAAAGAGAATGACAGTACATAAACACACTAGACCTTGTTACTACTCTACGGTTTTAAACACAGTAGCTTAAAAAACCGGAAACAAACAAATTTACTGCAATTCAACAAATCAATTATGTCCCTTCATGGGAAAATGTATTAAGGTTCAATCACAACTCCTAATATATAGATAATTCGAAGTGAATTCAAGTAACGAATGAATTCCAAATTTATTGTGCTCATGTACGAATAACCTCTAACTGTGTTCATGTGATAAGAGTCTTGATGTATCACAATAATATAATCCCAAATATCCGTAAATAAATTCATAATCATTTCAAAATAGTGATTGAGTTATAGAGTTCAAGAGTATTTTGTAAGTCCAACACATAACTCAAAAAACATATTATCTCAAATTAAATACGAACACAACTGAAGTTCAAATAGGAATAAATAATTCTGATATAAACAATCGCAATAACAAATATAAATCACAATGTGAGGACCAGGATGAGGGTCATCTTAATTGAACTTCCCAAAAAGAGCTCGTAACATTATTAGTTTCTGGAATGTTCTGTAAGAAAATGTTAAGGCTGTATCTAGAATTCAAAACCAAATAAACATGCTTACTTTTAATAATAATAATTTTAATAATAATGTTAATATATAATATACAAACTCAAACAAAAGTAGCCTTGTAATGGTGTTTACAAACCTTATATTAGTCAGGTAGGCATAAACTCTACTCCTCAATTATGGACAAAGGTCAATTACACAATACAAATTAAATGTACATGGCAAATTTGGAATATTCGATTATTAAAAGTTAATGAAGATCTCCATAAGTGTGTGGAAGCAAATTTCAAAACACTTCCTTTTTGTAAATTATTGATTGATAGTGAATATATAAATGAAGAAACTTACTTTATGCACTCTACAACCAGACTTAACTAGTTCTAATTATTCGAGAAATTAAAACAAGATGCGTGGTACAATGTATAAATTTACTTTTACATTTTCATAGCATGACCATATTAAACTTTTATTGCTTGTTTTCATTTCTTTGTTTTTTTATGGACTACTTCATACACCGTATAAATGGAATGGAAATGACGGCAAGGCGACAAAAAGACAACATATGGTTGTTTCTTTAAATTTGTATGGACCATTCTATACGTATATTTTATGAATATATTATTAAAAAACTTTCATAACTTACAGTACAGGGCGTATAATAAGTACACTTCGGTCCAATTTATTTTATTTTGTTTTGTTTTGGTTAGCCTGGAACTGTGGTAGATGTTTTATGATTTTTTTCTTCAGTTCCACAAGCGTGTTTTCGTGTGCGAAGTGTTGTATGTTGAGGAAAAACAGTTTATATATATATATATATATATATATATATATATATATATATATATATATATATATATATATATATGTGTGTGTGTGTGTGTGAGTTGATACGCCAACGATAGGTAGCAGGACTGACGACTGCTTGTCTCTCTCTCTCTCTCTCTCTCTCTCTCTCTCTCTCTCTCTCTCATATATATATATATATATATATATATATATATATATATATATATATATATATATAATTTCGCGTGGGTGTGGCTTCTCCGAAGCAACCCTATTGCCCACTACTCTGTCTGGATCAGAGTCAAAACGGACCGGTACCCAAACGGTCCACGACCAAAACCATCTATTGCTTAAAAGGACAGGTCCGATAAGGCCTGACCCAAAAATATCAATTTATGTATAAATTACTAGTTACTAATATAATGTATATACGTAAAATCATTGTTTTACTGTGCAATGTTTTTAAATAATATGCAGTACAGAATATTTGTGCAGTATGTAGCATCCGTCCCAGCTGAAGTCTACAAGGAAAGGCTTCACCAGCTGTTTTCACTGATGTTGCAGCTAATGACGATAAACCAGGAATTCAAAAACGCATCGATAATCCACGTATATAAGCGCAAAGGGAACCACCAGGCCTGCGACAATCACTAAGGTATACCCAATCGCTGGAAAGATAATCGCCGGAATCCTACTGAACCGCCTAAATACGACCTTGACTAGGCACTACTGTCCAAAAGATATTTCAATATCAGTAGAATCTGATGATATTCCTTCAATGAGTGGGACAGGTACAACTAAATTAATTACATGTTTAACATGGTTATCTCCTTGAATATACTGGCACTCCTATAATTTATTTAGATCCCAGGAGCACTAACACTATAATTTAACTAATTCATTTTCTTCTTAACTTTGTAAGGGCCGTAATATCTAATCTGAAGAAAAGTATGAAGAATGAACAAGAGTGACACAACTCCATTATCAGGTTCAAACGTTCTCTCCATTGTAGTTTTTTCAAACCATAGTTTCATTTTTAATTTCAATTGCTGAATGCCCAATTCATACATAACTTGATGGAAACTTCCAGACATGAAGTTTGAACCTTGATCAGACTGAACAAATTTGGGAAGGGCATACTGAGGAAAAATTTTTATCAAAGCTTTTACTATTGTTTTAGATTTTATATTCCTTAACGGAATTGCTTCTGTAAACCTTATTGACGCACACATAATGGTCAACAAGTGTTGGTTACCTGACTTGGTCTTGGGTAAGGAACCTACACAATCTACAATAATTCTACAAAGTGGTTCATGAAAGGCAGGAATAGGTTGTAGATGAGCCTTAGGTATCTTCTGATTGGGTTTACCTACCATTTGACAAGTATTACAAGATCTACAGTATTTGGTAAAACCACTTTTGATTTTGGGCCAAGTGAGTCAAGATCTTGTGATAAATTTTATTAATCCCTAAATGACCAGCCAAAGGAGTTTCATGGGCCAGATTAAGTATTTCCTGTCTGGAAGGTTTTGGAACTACTATTTGATAGTTCACCGACCACTCATCACCAGCAGGTACCTCGGAAGGTCTCCATTTTCTCATAAGAATTCCATTTTTAATGAAATAACAGACAGGTACTTCAGTGACTTCATTCTCATTTATGACCCTTTGAAACAAACAGGAGATCTCATGATCTTTTTCCTGTTTGACGACAAGTGACTGTCGTTTATCACCCTGATTAGAATAAAGATAATGAGTTGTTAAAAGAGGATCACTATGATCAATACCTTCTGATTGATCCAAACAAGGAGTAAAAGTGATCTCATCAAAAGCCTGACCTATACACATGTCAGCTAAAGGAATGCTGACTTCATCAACATCATTCTCAAGAGCTTTCTTTGCCATAGCTCTGGTAACTACACAAGCTTGAAATATATCAGGAAATTCTTTTTCAATTGGATCAACTTTCTGATCCAAATCAGGCTTGTCAGTTACAAGCGGATTAACCACAACCTTGTCTCTTGCTAAGTCGCTGCCTAGCAATAAATGAATGCCCTCTACGGGTAAAACCGAGACTGTTCCGATTGTCACAGGTCCTGACACTAAGTCTGATGACAAATTTACACAATGGAGAGGAACATTAACAAAGACGCACTCTACTCCCTGAATAAGAACACTTTCATTAGAAGAAGTCTTCTCAGAAAAAGGCAAAGTACCTGATAACCACATCATAGTCACCACTTTGATGAACGGACAGTGAAATGTAAATCTCACTAGATATACCAGTAAGTACACATTGTAATAACTGAGTCCAATTCTCTCTTGGCCACTTTAAATTTTCTGCAACTTTTTCCAAACGAATGAAGTATTTGTCTACTTCTATTTCTCTGAAAGGGGGCACTAATCTAATATTCCTTGCTAAATCAAAATTTAAATTTGGATTTGAAGTATGATGGTGATTTTTTCACTTGCCAGCTCTATTTCTTTTATTTTAATTTGATATTCCATTTCTTCCTTCTCTCTCTCTCCCTCCCTCTCTCTCTATCTCTCTCTCTCTCTCTCTCTCTCTCTCTCTCTCTCTCTCTCTCTCTCTCTCTCTCTCAATCCGCATTTGCTCTTTTTGTAATTTAATTTGCCTTTCTTTCTCCTCTCTCTCTATCATATTTTAATTCTCTCTCTCTCTCTCTCTCTCTCTCTCTCTCTCTCTCTCTCTCTCTCTCTCTCTCTCTCTCTCTCTCTCTCTCTCTTCAACTCTAATTCCATCTTGAATTTTAATTCTAATTCCTTTAGTTTAATGTCAGAGCCTGATGCAGACTTACTGACCGAAATCAAAGCACTTTGTTCCAAAACATCCTTCTCTACCAAATACTGAACCAAATTTTTTTATATCTTGTTTCGTTAAAGAAGCCTTGACTTCAGAAAGATCATATTTTCTGGCAAGTTGAATCAACTCATCTTTTTTCAAAAGAACTAATTACTCCTGGGTATGATTAGAAGAAATATTTCTACTTTAGATGTCATTTTAATACAATCCTGTCAATATCACTAAAGATTTAAAATTTTCAAAAATTAGGGGAATTCAAATTTAAAACAAAAGTTTTCTGAGAATAATTCTAGCCAAATTCTACATTATCTCAATCTCGGACGATAGCTCCCAATTTTTATGTTACGTGCTTAGGCTCGAATAAGTAGCAACATAGAGAGAAGTTAAAATAACAAGCTTGTAAAATTTAACAAACAATTTATTGAGTACAAATATTTTCATATAAGAAAATAAATGAACTTACGGTTTTAGAGAATCAAGTCCAAAAATTATTCCAAAAAGAATTCACAATATAATTCACTAGTGAAATTGTAAGAGTCCTGATAATAAAATGTCCTAATAGTTCCCGGTTCGAATCTTGACGATGTAATCCAATATGGACGACGAAGTCACGTGATGAAGTCAGTTTTAGTTTTATAATAATCCGAATGAGTACAAGTAATTTCAAGATAAATAACACAATAAATTCCTCTTGATCCCAAACGAATTGAAATGATTTACACTCAAACAATAAAACACACATCTCTGTATTCCAAAGCCCAGACTAACTACTGAACTGTTCTCTCCCAAAAAATAATTTAAATACCTGTTTTTACGTAAACAGGAAAGGGGTCACGACCTTCCAGAATCTCTCAGAACAATCTCACGTTCAAGAAATCACGCAAACATCGTATGACCCAAATAAATTAGAAAGATGTTTATACTTTACTCCATTTTGTCCTTGGAATCAACAAATCATTTTAAAACCTTGTTTACAACTCTGATACCAGGTCAGAAATGAGGTCAACACCTGGTGTTTATTCGTAAAGTATATAGGTCATCCATTTCTAGAAAATCTCTTTCAACTAACGAATTTTAAACCCAAAATGTCAAATTTGAATCTGACAAACAAAATTAAATGATTTAAATCAAATGTACGTAACAACATACATACATGCATGCATGCATGCATACATACATACATACATACATACATACATACATACATACATACATACATACATACATACATGCATACATGCATACATACATACACAGACAGACAGGAAAACTAACTATAGGGAAATAAAGATATTAATATATCTGGATGAAATGAATTCATCAAAGGAAACAAATACATGTTATGTGGTGTTCATGTAAGCATACACTCGTGTTTTTTTCCATATAGGAGTTGAAGAAAAATAATGTTATAATTAGCTAAATTATCTTCCTCTCCCTTACAAATCTATACCGAGCTATGTATATTTTCTTAAGTAGCCAAGACATCCAGGTTTATGCCAAACTGAACTGGTTTCATTCCAAACAAATCTCGTCCATCTTAAAACAGCCAGTGTAAGACAACGGGAACTACTTAAACGTTGAAAAAAATCTCAGTATAAAGACTGAGTACATAATTGTGTGAAAGCCTGTTCTTTATGCCCATGTTTAAAAGCCCCAGCACGATCGAATGCGAAACTTTCAGCACAAACGAATCAACCGCAATGTAATCCACGCGCGTCAGCTTGCCGTAGCATGTCTTCGAAGTGCCTCTGAGAAAGAGAGAGAGAGAGAGAGAGAGAGAGAGAGAGAGAGAGAGAGAGAGAGAGAGAGAGAGAGAGAGAGAGAGAGGGGAGAGAGAGAGAGAGAGAGAGGGAAAAAGAGAGAGAGAGAGAGAGAGAGAGAGAGAGAGAGAGAGAGGAGAGAGAGAGAGAGAATTTATGGTCTAATGATGTGATTGGAGAACGCAGACTCTTACACCATTCAAAGAGGATCAGACACAACTTAAAGCAAACTTTCTAATAAAAACGTTTATAACTCACTTACCTATGATGATGCAAATACATGCGGACATGAATCTCATTGCCATTTTCTCCAAAATTGTCATAGTCATGTAAAAAGTTCCTTTATTTTGTATTAAGCCCTCGATGCAACACTAAACTAAATTGATCTCGTTACACCGATATCTCTTCCAAGAATTAATCTATCTTTGTCTCTCAGGAATATAAATCACACCGATGAAGGTAAGCTAGGTAAATAATGGTAAAGACAATCCGACACGGCACGATAAACATAACAGTAGATTACTTCAGAATTTGTTGCTTGTATCTTGTATACAAAATACGGCCAGGACTGACAATCAAAATATAGTTATCATTCATCTATTAAGGAGATATGATCGTCACTTCTAAACACGGCTGAAAAATCATATGCTAGTATCATAATTCGTAAGTCTTTGGTATGACTCGGTCTGGCATCTAACCTGCAACCTCCCATATTTGAGGCGGACGCTCTAACGACATAGGCCATTGGATAGGCATGTCAACAGTGATTGCTTATATAATTTCAGACCTCTAACTAATTTGACATAGAACTTAATTCTAATATAATAAAATATACAAATAAACTGTGCATTTGATTGGAATACAACCCAACATGATTTCTTTATTGATTATCAAAATAAATAAGTTCTGCTTTGAAAAGCAGGTGTTCTGCAACATGTTTTAGAACCGCGTCATGTTACACAAGAGGATCCCTTGTCTGCACCTCAAAGCATAGCCTTGACCCAAGAATTCATATAAAATTTGTCGAGTATGAAACTAAATACAGGATTAAAAAAGAGATGTCTTGCTGTCAACTATAATACAAAGATTGAAGTTTGTGAAATTAATAGCGAAAACAAATGGAATCCATTTATTAACTAATGAGCGCATTTCAAAACGTTTTGTCACTCTAGTCCCGTGTTCTGCTAATTTGTCTGCCTAGTGTTTCTCTTTATTTCGTGTGTATCTGCTTTTCAAATGTGCATGCATGAACTATACACCTATGAGTATCAAGTAATAAGTGGTATCAAATTACAGAACCCATTAATTTGATTATTTTCTGACGTGAATGTCCTTTTTTGGACGTCCGTAATTCATTGATTGGCGAGTTTGTTTTCTTAAATCATTTATTAAGAATCAGTTATGAAACCTAGCCGGTTAAATATATTTTTCATCTCTTGTCATTCAAGAACTTGACAAATTAGATAATTGAAACCTGGGACCAAATGTGAGCCATGTCAGACCTTATCAAGATGCTAGCTTCAATTAAAATAAATAATAAAACAACTGCAAAAGTTAATTCTAATAATATTAAACGGATACCGAATTTACACTTTAAAACTCAAAACACTTCAAACAACAATCATAAGTTACAATTATATTACCGTGCACAAATGCCAAAAGTAACAAGAAAAACTAAACGTTATCTTAACACAAGAAAGTTTCACTTCAAACCGGGAAATATTCCTCATAACAAGTTTGTAAAAAGAGTGACAATTTTAGAGAGTGATGTTCTAGAAACACTGTATAAAAGACTTTCTGATGAAAAGTACCTTATTATCACACAAAGATATAGTTCAAACCCCAGTACTATAAAAGAGTGAGTTTCTATGCAAAATGAGCAAATAAGATGACCAAGTATTCAAACGTTCACGTGCATCCTAAACAAATTCGTTATTGTTCAATGCTACACAAATGTTATCGATTTATTGATGTTCTATTTTTCTTTGCATAATTCATGGATCAAATGATAAACAATTATTAACAGGTAAAATGTCATTTTTTCAAACAAAATGTAGCTGACAAAATATTTGCACAAACACCATTTATTCGGAGATGTAGGTCTCTTTGTATGATTCCTAACTGCAACAAAATATAATACAATTCACCATTTTAATGTGTAGTTTAGATTTGTAACTACGAGATCTTTAAGGGTTCTGGGTGGCAAAGATAGCCTGCCAGTAGCTTCCCTTTGGTCAATTGATCTTACCCAGGTTTTCCCGGCCTCTTTCTCGGCTAGTTATACTGACCAAAATGCATAGCCTATCGGGTGCTGAAAAATGGAGTTAAAGACAGACCAACAACGAAATGTGCTAGCTCAATCTCAGTGATGGAATAAGGGATATAACCAATCCAAAGAAGCTAATACCTTCCAATGAAGCTAATACCTTCACTGTGTGTGTGTGTGTGTGTGTGTGTGTGTGTGTGTGTTTGATTTTGATTCAAAACGTAGCTTTAACAATTTTTCAGTCATATCGCTACGATGTCTGCAATGGGACAGTTTATAGTGATGCCAAGCACTGCGGCATCTTGCCGCAGAATGTATCATGATGTCCCACCCAGTTACATTATCCTGACACCCGGACGACAAGTCCTAACACTAAACTCTTAATGATGTGCTCCAAGCAAGGCAGCTGTTAGTACCATTTTATAAAAGTCGGCTTGTGATAAAGATATCATACTGGCCCTGTTCGGATGAAACACTTACAAGCACTTACAACCAAGCTTTCCTTATTTTATAGTTCAACTGGCATACAGTCATTCAAAATATCTTCATGAGTAATATTAAGATATTCAGTGTCTTCTGTGGGCTTCGCACCCCGTTCACCTAAAGCCACGCAGACCACACCTTTTGCTTTGAGTGTCGAAGAGTTCTTGTTTTAACACAAAATCTGTTACACGAACAAGGGTGTTATTGGTGAATATTAATCGAGATTTTCCTGTTCCTGGCCGAGTCATTGTTTGCGCATCGATTAGAATCCACTGTGCATATGTATACGTAGCCTACATTTTTACAATCATATTGATACGATTTCTTCACCGTGGCAACTTAACGTGACGTCAAGCACTGGGGCATCATGTGGCAGGCATGTAGCATGATGACCCACCTAGTCACATTATTTTGATACCAGGCCGACCAGTCCTAACACTAATCTCTTAATCCGGAGCGCCGAGCGAGGCAGCTGTTAGTACCATTTTTGTATGTTAATGGTATGATTCGGCATGGGAACGAACCCACGACCTACCGCATACGAGGCGGACGCTCTAACCACTAGTGTCACGGAATTGTATAAACCCTTTTATTTATTAAATGCATGTGCTCGACTTTGCAATTTAGAACAACTATACCTGAGGGTGATTCATATATATATTGTGTTGTATTTCGAAATAATGAGTTTGATCCATCCTATGCCGCAAGTACGAAGTGCTTTTGATGGGAAAAACCGAATTCTTCCAGTGCACAGACAACATTGGCGCATAAATACCTCACGGTAGGTAAGGCTCTTTACATTTCAGAACGTTTTGTCAATCAGCGGTCTATATTAAGTTTATTAATTTCGTGATTTCGAAACATAACTATTGTACTACCACGTCCAGTTTTGTAACTTTGCTATAAGGCTTTGGTTTACGCAGTATAATGCACATATTTATATTCATGTTTGCGACTTAGCAAGGCATTTATATTAGTAATATTACATTTTAAGAAATGTTTAGTACAATAGGGGTCTTATCGAGCAGGGTTAGGTACTTCTGAACTTGTTGTTTTGTAATGATTGTGCCGGTAATATAATCTGTATAACTACCCGTGCATAACGTTATTACCTTTTCATATCTGTGTCATGTATAGTACAATGTATTGGATATGTTTCAGCTGTGTTGTGTTGAGCTGTTTGGGGTGTGAAGAGCTGTGTTGTGTAGAGCTGTCCGGAGTGTATAGAGCTGTCCAGAGTATCCAGAACTGTGATCGACGTGGTGCAAGCTGCAACCACAGGAATTAACTGTAGCAGCTGAACTGTAAGAACGTTAGAGCTTAAATAAAGTGTGCTGATGACGGAGTGTATCTCCTTACATATAATCTATTAGCCGTGGGCCTATTAGCTTTTGTCTTCTTCTAAAAACTCCTTGTATCTTTCGGGACTGTAAAGATAAGTAGTTAATATGTCCCTTTTTGTTTTCATAATCTCACTATCTTGGATGAATTCATTTTACTTCATTATTAAACTTCAACATTGCTTGCTAGCTGAGTAAACTGTATCCATATTTTTATTATAAAATCACTGTGAATTATTCACCTTTTGTATTTGTATTTTGGGAGGTAATTTATTTGTAGTTTTCATTATTACATTTGTGCGTTCTTCTGTTCATTATTTGGATTCAACTACACGCACGTTTTCATAATTAATTATTCATTCAAGTCATTCATTATTAAACATTAAATCTTTATCATCGTCAAACGTGTTCTATTGTGAATCCGGAGATCGCACCCAGTTATCTTGTGACAACTAGGAAAGCAGAACGAGGTTGGATAAAGGTGTACATGACGTAATTTGCAACATGTGGCTAGTTTCGTCACATACACGTAACCCGGATAGTCAATTTCTTTTGAACAGATTTCAGATTGATAACGAAACTGATTAAGTTAGTTTAAAAGATACAATTTCCTCAAGTAGTTTTACCAACTGTCATAAGATGACTACATCAACTTAAAATGACATTTCATAGAGATTAATATTAAATTAATTAATTGGTATCAAGAGTGCAATTATTTTCTTTATCAACAACTTTAAGATTGTGTTTCTGTCCGTTTTATTGATGTTGTAAAATCCCGATTCTACAGGTCATAAATTGGTGTGTATCATTCTACAACATGTATATACATGAGTACATAAATACAAACATACTGAGCAACGTACAGATTTCAAACGTTTTCTCAACTTTACTGTTGCTCTACACACCTGGGTAATTTCTATCAGTTTTAAAGTAGTACATGATCACCTGTCTTCAGCCAGGAAAACATCTCCTCGTGGATAACCCACCATCCATATACTGCCATGCATTATTTGAAATCAATTTAAATATACTTATAGACAAATATAAGATACGTTGACAAGCACTGTGTTTTAATATTTAATTTATGCAATGATTTGCTCTTTCGATTCATGCGGATTGACAAATATGGGGGCAGGATAAGGATGTAATTCAATATTTTACGAAGATTTTTTTTCTTACAGGAATATGCAAAGCACAATGAAGTATGTTTATAACTTCGTCAAGCGCAGCGAAGTTATGATTGCACGCAGATAGTTATATTTGTTTGGAACACAGTTACTTATAACATTAAGGGTATCGCATAACCGATGACCTAATCTAGCTATCGACGGTTGCTCTCTCTCTCTCTCTCTCTCTCTCTCTCTCTCTCTCTCTCTCTCTCTCTCTCTCTCTCTCTCACGGTCACGGTCTCATGGGGGCCCCTGGGGGCCCTGATGGGGCCCATAAAATTCGCGGGGCCCATAGGCAGTTGCCTACTTTGCCTAATGGGTTACCCGGGACCTCTCTCTCTCTCTCTCTCTCTCTCTCTCTCTCTCTCTCTCTCTCTCTCTCTCTCTCTCTCTCTCTCTCTCTCTTTATATATACTGGACCTGATACATAAACACAACATTCCATAACATTAGTATTGCGATGATGTAAACATGGCCTCATGTTACCATTCATGATTTATATGCAATGGATGTGATTAAAACAAAACATTCAAACTCCTCCATACCTACCCACCTCTAACTCAGAACAAAGACGGTAAGTGGCTAGAGCCCTTTTAGTCACCCACACACATCCCTAACTCAGAAAACAGACCGTAAGTGGCTAAAGCCCTTTTAGTCACACACACACACACACACACACACACACACACACACACACACACACACACACACACATCCCTAACTCAGAAAATAGACGGTAAGTGGTTAAAGTCATTTTAAGGAAACATAGCATATATATAACTTTTTAAATCCCAACATTAACGTATTTTTCAATTGCTTCGTGTGCTATCTTCTTTACATAATCTAAAAAGCTGTAGCGATTTGAACAATATTCATTGTATCAAAATCATATGATTAAAATTTAGTTGTATGCTTCATTTGAGCTAAATACATTCGTGATTGCCATTCGCAAAATGATTCATACATTCGTCAAATCTATTACAATTAAATACAATGAAAGACATCGATTATAACTATGGATACTATTTGACAGAATGATAATCCGATATTTTTAAATAATCAAATGTATTACAATTAAATACAATGAAAGACATCGCTTATAACAATGGATATTTTTTCTGACAAATTATTTGAATCTAGTACACATGTTATAGATACCTGCGTTAATTTATAACGGCACCACGAACCCTCAAAATTACATTTATTTTTCTAATAACTCAAGAAATGAGTCAAACGACATATATATGTCTCTATGAATGATGGTGGAGATATGGAATGTGGTGTGGTGCGGTGATGTAGGTCAGTGAATTTCCCGTGCATGGAATAGGAAGCGTGCCACCAGAAAATCATTTCCAACAAATTCTTATCTTACATTTAAATCACTTGGGAATAAGATCATGGAGAAAAGGATTAGTGAGGTAATCAGAATAATATTTAGTGGCTTTTACGGCGGTGTTTTCTAATCGGGAGAAAAGTAACTAATGGTTTGAGCAGCAGGTAAGGTGAACAGACCACTAACCTCTTATAGCAGTCCATTTATGAAAACAAAACTTCCTACAAAAATGAAACCACCTGGTTGCACTAAACCGAGGCCTCTGCAGAATTACAGCATTTCTTTATTTTTTTCTATTGATGCATCAAACATGCCAAATTTGTATGCGTCCACATTTTCTGACGCGGGACATTCACAATTGGTCTTCACTCTCCCTGCTGCTGTAACAACGCAACTAGGTGTAAAATTTTTATCAGTATTAAATCAATAGGAATGAGCGATTCCACGCTAACTATGGAATCTCGTACAGTTAAACGAGCTCGACATTGACTAGATACAATTATGAAACATGTACGTGTGTTGATTCTGTCAAGCGACAACTACAAACGCGTCAGGAGTCTCAAGTGGAATTTACAGAAGGTACATAACTGTTATTTAAACCAATAAAATTGTTACGGCACCTGAAGCAGCACAAATAGCTTTTGAGGAACTTCATGTTGATAGTGTTGGCTGTCTTCAAAAAGCTCGACCACTACCCCGGCAACCTCCTCCACCACAACCTGAAAATCAACCACAGTCAAAAGGTTGAACTAACAATAAATAAATTTTTCATTGGAAGGTATTGCAGCTATTAAGAAACCAGACCAATTACTTGATATTGCCACGCATGGATATCGTTATAGAGATTGGTATGTGAAACACCAATATGTTAAACCTCTGCATCGTTCCTGATCTTCCGCAGATCAAATATGAGTAAGATATTATTCATTTTAACATATTTAACCAGGTAGTGGTGAATATATTGAACCAGCAAGACGCAAAAAGTAACAAAAAGAGGAAGGAATAAAACAACTTGAAAAAGCAAGAGCAAGAAAGAAATTAACCTTACGAACAGGAAAAAAAAAGCAGACAAGCCCTCAAAAGAATAGAGAATAATGGTATATGATACAACGCCTGGACCATGTGCAACTCCAAGTGGTATTGCTAGTCGAGGAAGTGGTCTAATTACTCCTTTCTTCAATAACAGCCTTGCCGATACTGATAGACAAGAAATTCTGATTGGCAGAAGACAAGCCGGCAATAATTTCCCAGAAAACAATAATGAAGCAGTTCAATTGTCGGAGATTATTTACAGACGGTATCATGGACATTAATGTTTATCGGTTTCAGATTGATGAAATCGTCGATGAATACCGCACTGATTGATGCAATTATATGCGTGACAAGAACATAAGATGATCATACATAATGCTCAACGTGATAACTTTACGATTCAAACTATAAAGTGATATATATATATATATATAAGTAGTAATAGGGGGCACTATAGCGTCAAGGGAAAATCCAGTCAAAAAGTGCTTGGGGCACTATGGCGTCAAGATTTATAGCGTCAAGGGAAAATCCAGTCAAAAACAGCTTGGGGCACTATAGCGTCAAAACAGCTTGGGGCACTATAGCGTCAAGGGAAATTGAACAGGGTGGGTCTGTATAGCGTCAAGGGAAATGGAACATAGTGGGTCTATATAGCGTCAAGGGAAAGATAACAAGGGAAATATAACATGGGAAATAAAACAAGGGAAAAAAAGGGCGGCAATGAAAGCTACTATCTTTTCGAGACCTATGAGTGGCCCTGAAAAGGGCCTTTGGATACTTCTTCTTTTATTTTCTGCCTTTGTTCCACCACCTTTTGATTTAACCAATAATTCCCTTCTTCTTCTTTTCTTCCTCGGGAATCCAGTCAGGATGTCCCATAGCTCTAAACTTCTCTTGTATCTTTATCCAATTGTTATTTAATCTTTCAAAGTCCTCTTTCTTTTTTTGGTTTTCATTGTCCTTTCTTTCCTTTCTCTCCTTACTCCAGTTATCTTTTATCTTCTTCACTTCTTCTAATAGTTCCTTTCTCATCAGTTCTTCAGCTTTCTTGAGCGGGTCCAAACCCTTTTGGACATGGGGGTACTCTGTCAAGATATTATCCAAAAAACACTTGACGTTTTCGACAATATCTATTACTTGCTTCAATGTCCCCACTCTAACATAGGGTGGATTAATGCAGCCTCGTAACTTTTTGGCTTCTTCTTCTAGCATTCCTCCTAAGAGCTCCCTGGCTATTTTCAGTCTTTTTGCAAAGTCCAAACTCTTCGTAATCTTCCATTTATGATGTAGTTTTTCCACTTCATATTCCCCGTCTAATATCCAGAAATAGCTGTGTCTTAAATTGTTGAATAAACTTGATGCTTTCGCCATCTTCTATGGTTATTCCGTGGAATGGTTCTAATGTCAGTCACTTTGAGTATATATATCTTAAGCACGGACGTGAAAGTAAACACCCCCCTACATTCACTTTTGATATTATATACTATCCACAAACCATACTATATACTATCCAAAATCACACCCTATACTAACCACACACACGGGGTAGCAGCCAAAACAAACCATACTATATACTATCCAAAATCACACCCTATACTAACCACACACACGGGGAAGCAGCCAAAACAAACCATACTATATACTACCCAAAATCACACCCTATACTAACCACACACACGGGGAAGCAGCCAAAACAAACCATACTATATACTATCCAAAATCACACCCTATACTAACCACACACGGGGAAGCAGCCAAAACAAACCATACTATATACTATCCAAAATCACACCCTATACTAACCACACACACGGGGAAGCAGCCAAAACAAACCATACTATATACTATCCAAAATCACACCATATACCATCTAAATAGAGTCAGTGTTTATAATCACACTACTCCTCTCTCACACCCATTGGCAATTGACATAGTATTTCTTTTCTTGTTATTTGGGTAGCCCTAAGAAGGGCTGTTTTTAAAACTTCAAATTACACCTGGCTAATGCTGGCATCTCCCAGGTCTAGCCCCACACACACATCTCCTACTCCAATCATTCTCCCAATTCACTCTTGTGATTGGGAGCGCAGAGGGAGAATGAGTGGCTTCACTATCCCAATCTTCTGTTTGAGGGATAGTGAAAGTCTCTTCATTTCTGCCTCTATTCCGCAACCGTGGATGAGGTTGTGGTTGTTGCGGCTGAGGCAGTGGGGGCTGCGCCTGTAGTGGACGAACTGGTTCTGGTGAAGGTGTCCTCACTATAGGCTTGACTTCACTAGTTTGCCTCATCATGCGGTGAGGCAAAATTGACATTTTCATTTCCTTCTCCTCTTCTTTCTTTTTCCTCTCCTCCTCTTCTTTAACTCTGGTCTCTTCTTCTTCGGCCTCCATTGCCAGTTCGTCCAGGAGACGTCTAGCATTCTCCAGCTGCATTTGAAGTTCTCTTAATTTCTGTACTCTATTCATCTTTGGTGTTGATGCGCCAACGATGGGTAGCCAGACTGACGAGTGCTTTTTATATATAGCACAAGCGCGGACGTGATGGAAAACACCCCCTAGATCCAAAAACTTACATTATCCCTATCATTACCAAAAAACAAAACACGCGGACTTAAAAGAAAACACCCCACACTTTTATACTTGACTCATAATAATTATACATTGAACAAGTTATTTTGAAAAAAAATACGCTGTGCTTATAGACGCACTTCAAAACAAAAGTAAAATGAGATAGTGATTATAGACTCACTTCTATTTTTTTCTAACTTCCTCACATACCATGAGCAAATTGAATGATTAATTCTTTTCGAGAATATTGGGTAGCCCTGAAAAGGGCTGTTTTTTGTGTGTGTACGAGGAAGGATGGCAATCTTTTATCGTCTAAGATTGCGTCCTCGTTTGGCTACACGATAGGGTCTGCTTCTTCGGAATGAGAAAGAGAACTCTTTCGTATCCACACGACAGTCGACAAAACTTCTGTCTGGGTCCTGCTGCTGTTGTTGCTGTTGCTGCTGCTGCTGCTGTTCTCTCTGCTCTCTCTGCTGCTTTTGAAGTCGATACTTCTCAGTCCATTCATCTTTCTCTTTTTGAATTTCCTCTCTGAAGAGTTCTTCTATGAGGTCTTCCGTTTCTTGTAGCATTCTCACATTCTCTATCTCTTCAGGCTTTGGCATCAGATTGTGTCTGATACGATGCAGAGTGACATAAGCTTCGTTCAGCTTAGCTAGTCTTGAGCACATCTTCGTAGGAGGATGAGTCAAACAATGGATGGCCAGACTGGAGACTACCCCTGCTTTATATGGTTCAAGCGCGGACGTGATGGAAAACACCCCTCGACGGTTTAGGGTTTTGAAACGTTTAGATAGTTTGATGTGAGTGATAGAAAGAAAAGTCAAAGAGCATTTATATGAATACAAATGTAAAATAAACGACAGACGCATTGGTTTTCAAAACACAACATTTTTATTCAAATAACAAACATTATTTCAAAGAACAAACATTATTTCAAAGAACAAACATGTCTTTCTTCCATAACACTAATACATTATCTTTGACATGGTTGACAACGTTGTGAATTAAATTGAGATTTCCACTGTTGGAAGTCATTGGGCGATTGATGTACACTACGTTTCCTAGCTAAAGACAACAGATAGCCATAATGGTCACAAAACCATCGATCTACTTTGTCATCGTTTCGAGACGAATGACGATCAAAATAAGTCACTAAATGTTCTAAAGAATATCCAAGACTGCGATGATGCAGATAATAGATACAATATTGTCCACACACCATAGAATCTGTGCTTTGTAATTTCACATTATTGAATCGTGTCGTCTGAGCATTTCTTCTCATAAAGTCAATGATATCATCTTCGAAAGGAGGCAATCCATACAAATCAAAATACTCCGCACATCCCTCTTGAGGAAAGTAGACTGCTACCCAGTGAGTTCCTGGAAGATGACTGTCATCTGTGTTGATGACATAAGCTTGATTCTCTTGAGGTTTGCGATGAGGTAGTTCATCTTTAGCACACACGACAGGATTCCAAGAAGCAGTGTACGAACTACGGTTCAAAAGATAATAAAGTTCCCAAGTATCCATTTTTTGTTGTGTAGCCTTGTGTTTTTCTCTTATTTCTTCACAGGTAATGATAAGTCATCAATTCAATCCAGACTTTTTGTTTGAAACGGTCTGACAAGTAACTGATGGTTTGCTTCGTCTCTTTACTTTTGGCCAAGAGAGCTTCGATGCGATCGATTTCTCGAGCAAACAATGGAGGAGAGGAATGATCACGTAAGCCTTTATACCACTGAAGTAACACGGCTTCTTCGGAGATGAGACTCCAAGCTTCGTTCAGATAATCGTCCAATTTTTCTTCTTGACTCATCATCATACATTTATCGTGTTGAATTTGACTGGGATGATCGATTTGACATCCATAACAATCTTTTTTAATCATGTCTCTCATTGTATCTTCCAAGTGTTGTGCAAAACAAGCCACTAACTGTTGTTCCTGTTCTGGCCATCTGGATTGCATGATCACTACCTCTTCGTTTTGGTCTTGGGGTTCTGCTTTTTCTGTAACCTCCCATTCCATGGATTCTCCACTATTCAAAGAAGGACAAGGGTCTTCCATAATGTCTAATAGTCTAGAATGACTTCTCTCAAACTGTTGATTTCTATGGTATTATCGAATTCGGCATACAGAATGACATTTACTGTATGGGGAAGAGATGGGTGATCTGCTGTTGCTGCAAACTGAAGTTCAACACGCAGTTGTCCTGATTTTATAGGGTGGAAATGTCCCTCGTCACTGCCTTGGTCTGGAGTGAAATCAAAACCCCACAAAGTGTAACCTCCTGCATAATCGTCGTAGGAAATACCGTGACTGGTGTTGGTTCCTAACTGTCCTGTGGCTTCGTACAGTGACAAGTACGACCTCAAGTAATTCTTCTGGGCAAAGTTGGGTTCGAAAGGTCTGGTACACAAAGTTTTGCCATCGCGACTGACTTCGATTTTGGATACATTGTAGTGATGAAACTGGAAAGGATTTTGAGTGTAGGCACCGTTGAAGGCTGCATTGCTGACGATACCGATGAATAAACGTTTGGGTAACTGTCCTTGGAACAGATGATCTTCGATCTTAGATCGGAGTCCAGCGGCAATGGTGAAAGTTTTGACTTCCACGCGTCGTATCGGATACTTGGCTGTCGTTCTGCTCAAAGTGTGACTGATGTCATTTCCCACTTTAGGTAACACTTCCACACGACGCACGTATAATCTGGCTTCTTCGATCTTGGTTTTACAGTGGTGAGCAGTAGGAGCAGCAACAGTTTCAGTAGCCATCAAATGGAAAGCAGCACTGCTACGATTCAGTCTCAAGCGAATATCTACTCCGTTTAGCAAATACTTCTCTTGAAACCACATGTCCAAATGCAAACGATCGCACAGTTCTAAACTACGTCCTTGCAGAATTTTCTTTTGACGCTCGTTAAAACCCACATTGTGAGGATTGGTAACATTGCCATCATTATCTACTTCGGTCAAGGCTGTGTCGATAAATTTATTTGCTGTGTCAGGTTTCCATACCACGCAAGCATCTAAATGAGTGTTTTTGGCTTCTTTTCCGTACGTCAAGAGATTTTCTATGTACGCTCGGTAAGGGTAAGTATCCGTGCTACTGCTGACCAGTTTGTTATTCATGTACAAATCCACTTCGCTGAACAAGGAATGCATGAAATTGTTGACGGGAGATGATTAGGTATCGGCTCCTGGAGCGTTGTCGTCCGTTTTGGTTACTTTCACTTTTAAATACAAGTAACTGTTGTTGAGATCGATGTAATCTTCGGGTTGCCCTTTGATTTCAAACTCGATGGGAGCTGAATCCGTCAAAGAGGAGATGGGATGAAATTCAACCCATTGGGCTTCTTGCATGGTCATCATCGTAGGTGGCATGGCAAAGAGATCCAGTTCCGACTTGGAACAGGCACAAGATTCTTGGTGCATCATTTTTCTTTATGTTTTTTCTCTTCACTTTTAATAATCAAAAATGTCTAAGTCTCGAGCGGTTCTTTTTTTCTTCGTCTTTCTCACTTTAGAGGTACGGAGACTTTTGAAATTGTGCCTTCGTCGTCGCTTTCTACCTTGTCCTTGCTGTGTCGTCAGGGAAGCAGGAATGTCAGACTCGGTACCGTTCAGGGTATTTATAGGACTTTCTCGTCGAACCAAAATCTCTTTACCCGTTTGAAGTAAGACATTTTTGCCTGCTCTCAAAAAAGCTTCTTTTGGGTTTTGTTTGTCAATGAGAACATTGTGAAGAAAATCTTTGCCGTGAGTCAATGCGGCATCTTTTAAGGCGTGCAATCCTCGTGTCACCATCGGTTTCAAAACAGGGACCACGGAACGAAAGGCTGATTTAAACATATCTCCTAAGCCATGTCCTCGTTGTCGAGTTACTCCTCGGTACACAGGATACATCACTTTTTCAGTTGTTCGAGAATCGTTTTTGAAAATGGAGTTTCACTGTGACTTTCCCTTTGGTAAATGGAATATTTTGTCCTAGTTCTCCTTTTATAGAAATGTTGACACTGTCGAAATACGACTTACTGACGGGTAAATAATGAGGATGTACAAATTCACGGTGAACGTGATTGGTATTTCCACCTTCCTCTTTATCGGTAGTGTCAGAATCCACTTTGAAAGGAATGACACGCAGTAACGGTGCAGAGGTGTGTCCTACCACGTTGTACTCTGCCACATCGGAGTACACAAACATCAAGTTGAGACCTTGGTTCAATTCAATAGGGAATCGAAAATATTTGGCAAAATCCGAGTTACTGGTTATGCCTGGTATTTGCTTTTTGTTCTTGAGCATCTCGACGTCTCCACCTAAAATATCAAATAATTCAGGACAAAAAGTAATGGCCATCATTTTCTCCTCTAAAAATGTCATCATGAGTCGACGAGACACTGAATAGTACTCAATGGTCACACTTTTTGGGTTTTTTGAGTTTGCAAAGGACTCCATGGCTTTACCAAACACAACATTGAACCTGGTTACAATCGTATTCACTAAATGTTGACCACTAAAATAATAACCTGGAGGAATGACGAACTTATGAGTGGACAGGGCTTTAGTTGGGGGTCCATCTGGTTTCTTTTCGCCACCTTTACCTCGTGCGTCTAAGGCTTTTTGCAATTGCTCGTCATACACTTCTACTGTAAAAGTGTTTTGATTTTCGACGATGTTTTTGATTTGTGTCGGGTGTATTATTTCCACTAAAGCTACTTCCCAATGATCATCTTGATCCAAATGCATGGTTTGAGGTAATTTAGCCGTGTAACAGCACAACGTGTTGTTAGGAAACACCTCCATGGAACTGTCACTGGGTAACGTTAAGTAAAATTGGTTCATAGTGTTGTTCATAATTCCAATGTTGTTCTGTCCGAGGAGTCACTCGAGGTTAAAGGAGTGTCTAAAAGAGGATTGTGATTGGAAGGGTGACTGTCAGGAGAAGGACTAACGTTGGACGCAAGGCTCCCAATAGTGTTATTGTTGTTCCCGTTGTAAGAGTATTTCAGGGAAGGATTGGGAAGAAGATATCCGATGCAACTGCTGAGTAAAATGGTCCACAATTGTTTGTCTCCTTGTTGCAAACTCAAATTAGCAATGGCTGCACCGATGACACAATACACCACAAAGATTTGACAGAAAAAAACGATTTGTGTTTTAGGGACACGTTCTCCACACCACACCCACAAGGGTTGCTTTTGTAAATCTTGCAGAGATGACGTGAGTGAAGGAGTAGTCACTGTGGTCGCTGAAGCTGTATTGAAGGGCATGATGGTCACTTCTTTTTATAGTCGATGACTTGGGCAGCGTCAATCCAAGAATCAAAACTAGGAGGATATCCTTTCCAACGTACTTTGACTTCTTTGACACGACGTTTTCCTACTTTACGGGTTCTTCGTTCGAGAATGCTTTCAATGTCGTACACGTCGTCTTCTTTTTGGTGACACGTTGTAACTCAGGCAAGTAAAACGTTCCTTTTAATACTTCTCCGTTCATGTCTTCCAATTTATAGACGGTAGGATGACGATCGCGCACTCGTCCAGTAATACGAAACAATTCGGTGGTCCAATTGGGTAAGTAACCTTTGTCGAAAGTGCGTTTGGTTTTACCAATGCGTACCCAATCTCCCGGGGTTAACACTTCTCCACCTTTCCTGGGGACAGCCCTCGTTCGGGACGTACCAAACAGACGCTCAAAAACAGTCACTTCGTTGTCGGGTGTCACCTCTTGTGGGGCACGTCCAATGCTTCTATGGTAAGATTGATTGTAGGCTTGGACTAAGTGCGGTAAGACGTCGATGTACTTGAGAGTGTGTTGATGCGTAAAATATTTCCACATGCGTTCTTTCAAGGTACGTTGAAAACGTTCCACGATACTGGCTTTGGTTTCAGGATTTTCGGTGGTGAAAAAATGAATGTCACGTTTCTTTAATTCTCGTTGGAAAGCTTGGTTTAGAAATTCGGTGCCTTTGTCGGTTTGCCATTGAAGAGGGTGACGACCACTTTGTTTCAACACCAGTTGCAAAGCTCGTACTAACTCTCCGCTCGATTTGGATGTCAACGGTACGACCCAGGCAAATTTAGAAAAGACGTCGATGACACAAAACAAATATTTGTAGCCACGATTGTAGGTGGCTAAATGAGAGACATCGGCTAAATCGGCTTGCCATTGATGATCGATGCCTTCCACTTGAGTGCGACTTCTGTGAAATTTTCGTCGAATGGGTTTGTGTAAAGTGTACGTCGCTTGTTCTTGTAACCATCGTTGTACTGTAGGTAAACGGAGCTTTTTCAAGCGAGTTTTTGCAGCACGATACAATTTCTGAATGCCTCCGTAACCTGCAGGGTGAGCTGGATCGTAATAAATGCTGGCTAAGACCTTCTCCATGGTTTAGGTTAATAAGTGACCCACTCTTCGAGGATATTGCTTTGGGTGGGACGAAATGCGGGTTGTTTGGAAACGGTTTTACGTGTCCGATGTGCCACAGGAGTTGACGTCGAGGGTGCTGGTGGTGGTGGTGGTGGTGGCAGAGGTAATGAGATAGCTTTGGTCTTCTTTTCTTTTCTCACTTCTGGTTTCCTTTCTTTCTTTTTCACTTCTGTTGAAGCAGGAGTAGCCATCATCTTTTTAACCCAAGTTTTGAGTTCTTCTCGTTGGGGCGTGGGAGAAGGGGTCAATAAGGAAGCGGCAATCTTACTCGGAATGGGAGTAGCAGTGGGTGTTTGAAAGAGATCATGGGGTTCTTTTTCTTCCTTGGGTAATGGTGGGGTGACGTCTGTTTTGGCTACTGTAGAGGGTAAAGGCGACGGATTATTCATTAGTGCCTTCAAATCGGACAGTGTGGGTAGAACTGATTGTTCCACAGCTTTTCGATGAAAGAGTTGTAGTCGTTGCAGAAGTTGACCGTACTTTTGCGATTTTTCGGTTTCGGACAAATCGTGGCGATGCAGCAAGGATTGCAATTCGTGTTGTAATTGGGACATCTCGTTCAAATCAGGATTGGGTGGTAAATGGGGGGTACGTTGTTCTTGCCAACGATGGTATTCCATCCATCGTTTGTAAGGAACTAAAGTCAGTTTTCGTCCTTCCATGGGCTTCCATAGGTTACGTCTGAGATCGTGGTACTTCATGGATCCCTTTTATCTTCTGGAAGGATCATACATATTGCTACCCATACCTTGGGGCCATCCCTTGGTGCATCCCCGGGGCCATCCCTTGGTGCATCCCTGGGGACATCCCTTGTGTCATCCCTTGTAAAAAACCTGGTAATATGCTGGATAGGATA
Source organism: Unio delphinus (assembly GCA_029339505.1). Lineage (NCBI taxonomy): Eukaryota > Metazoa > Mollusca > Bivalvia > Unionida > Unionidae > Unio > Unio delphinus. Next base: position 213,224 of record JAQISU010000378.1, read on the forward strand.
CCGGATTTCGCTAATCCTCCCAACACAGGAAGAAGAAAAGGTAAAAATCCTCCGCGTTGCACCAACATTTTTTTCTTTTGACGGACGGGTATTTTCTTTTGGACCATTTGACGAAGAACGTGTCGATGTTTGGCTAAGCATTTTTTCTGGTGTGAAGACAAAGGTATCGTGCCTTTCAAGACATTCAAACAACATTCGCACACGGTATCGATGACATCTTTGGAAGCCGTTTTAATGATTTGTTTTCGCATGGGTGGAGAGGCTTTGGACAGGACAGACAACACGTCTCCGTGTTTGACCAAACGAGGAGGTAGTCCTTTCTTTTTCTTTCCTTTGTGAGGTGTAGAAAAATATTTTCTGCGAGGTGACATCTTTGCTTGTTCGTTCCACAATACCGCTGACGTCCATGACTTGAAACACACCCTCTTTTATCTTTTTTTTTGTTGTGCCATCACTTGATTTATAAGTGGTATCACTTTTTCTGGAAAGAGATCATGGGGTAGGAAAAATCCTCCGCGTTGCACCAGCATCTTTTTCTTTTGACGGACGGGTATTTTCTTTTGGGTCTTTGGACGATGAACGTGTCGATGTTTGGCTAAACGTCCTTTCCTTTTCTTTCCTTTGTGGGGTGAAGAATGTTTTCTGCGAGGTGACATCTTTGCTTGTTCGTTTCACAATATTACTAGTGTCAATGACTTGGTAGACACTCTCTTTTATCTACTTTTTGGGGAACTACCGCTTCGTCAAAAAGGTAACAATGTCTTTCACAAAATTACCAAAGGATCCTCCTTTTTGGTGACTCTTCTTTTTCTTTAAAAGTCTACGTCTTTGGAGGAAAGGACGTTGATGTTTGGTTTTAAAGCTTTTGGTGAGATGACGAGATTGTCTTGTTCCTTTTCCTTTTTGGACAGCAGAACGACGAGGGTAGTGGCAGTGGTGGTGTGCACGTTTTTGAGGAAGCATCCTTGAGTGTTCAGCAGTGGTACAGAAAAATACTGATTGACGTCGTGGTCTTCAAGTCATAGTTTTATACTGGAATGCGACGCCACTGATTATCTTTGCGTCGTATCAACTTCATGGCAGGTAACACACGTCGTGAAAGAGTTCGCAATGGACTCAATCGGGACAGTTCTTGTTTGGACAAATCTAGTAAACTCTTTAACATGCCAGATCTTTCTTGGACTTTCACTTTCGGGGCAGGTACTTTGTGAGTAGCTGCTACTGCCGCTAATGTGGACGAGGGTGTCACCGGTGGAGGAGACGTTTTGGGAGACGCAGATTTCCAATGTTTCATCAAATTAGGAAAAACGGGTGTCAAATTGGGTTTGGCTGGCATCACCTGCAACGGAGAAGTGACAGCCCCTGAGGCTACTGGCAACGTAGTCCCTGCCAAACGTCCTTGTAGATCTTTTCTTACAGGTCGTGGTTGACGAAGGTAAGGTTGTGTCCTGGCCGAAGTGCCTTTCTTGCGAGTGACCGCTTTTTTCTGTGGACTTTTCTTTTTCTGTGCTTTGGTCTTGGTACCCTTGTTCTTTTTCTTAGGGGTTTGTTTGGCTTTTTTTGTTTTCTTCTTGGGGTGAACTTTGGGAGTATTGGGATCCCATTTTAAAAGGGAACGAATGATGACACCTCCTAGAGAACCACTACCTCCAGGTTTCAATATGATTTGCTTTTTGGTGTGAGTGTCGATGCGAGGACTGGCCAGTTGCGTCAAGGCTACTTTGTTTCTGTCAAAAAAGCGTTTGGTTTGATGTGGAATGTGAATGATGCCTTGCAATATTTGACGTGCTGTCACCGTAAACCATCGTAAGACTTCTTTTAGACTGGCTTCTAAGACGTGAGCACGTCTTTGTGGATTTTTTTCGCGACTGATGCCGCACAAGGCACGAATCAATTTGATCGGAAGATGAGACTGAAGGGACGTCATGTTGACGATGTATGAGACCAGGTCAAAGTAACCCAAGGTTTTTATAGATTTTTTTAGTGCTTCATAGTGTTATGTCGACGAGGAGGACGTGTACACGACAGGTCCTCCGTCTTGACACCAATCGTGAAACAAATCGGTACGAAATCGCAAATAATCAGGGGTAGTGGGTTTTAAATCCACGAGTAAATAGGCGTGTGGCGTTTGAGTGGCATCATCGTACGCATGAGTTAGCCAAGGTGTTCCTAACTGTTTGGCTAAAACTTGCACTTGTGATTTATCTCGAGGACTTTTAAACAAGACCACGTAATGAGCATTGAGACTAATGGTACGATGGGCTTTACTTTGTTGAAATAAATTTTGTGTAATGTAAATGACACTGGCATTACGATGATGCCCTTTACGTGTAAACCACAGTTTAATTTCTTCTTCGTCTTCTCCTAACATGTCGTCAAAAATAACCCAATGAGTTTGACTAGGGTCAGACACGATTCCCTCGTCTTCTTTAGGAATGCCTGCTACAAACACAATGGAATCACCTTGACTTTCTTGCAAGAGGCTGTATGCCGATTGCCACTCTTTGTAACACCACACGATGCGTTGAGGTGGACGATCGATCAAATGATGTTTATGTTCGATCAAACGTTTGACAAATTCGGTTTTGCCTGAACCGCTCGGTCCAGCAATTAACATGTTAAAAGGATGACGAAGATACAAGGCTTTCCAACTAGCCTGATCTAAGTGTTCGTCAATGACTTTGAATGTGGAGGAGGAAGGAGTAGTAGAAAGAGTAGAGTGAGCCATAGTCGTGTAGTGGTATGTCAGTATTGACACAAAAACAGACAAGACAAGAGGTTTTTATACTTTTTTCAAGACACGTTTATTTGAATGCATGTTTAAATTTGAACAACACGAAAACATAAAAGCCAAATGGATAAATACAGGAATAAAATACCTAGGCAAACGATCAAAGTGGAATATAAACAAGTCACTGTACAACGTGGTTTGGGTAACGAAGGTGTCCTAGAGGTAGTATGTAATGTTCTTATAGTCTCCTCTACAGGGGATACAGTCACATAGTTGTCTTCTCGAAAGGGTCTTTGTGGGGGAATGTCCATGACAGTTCTGTCTTGAACAGAAGGATTGTCTTGGGTGATAGATTCTTTTTCTTTTTCTTCTTCTGGTACTGTTACTAACACAGGATTAAAAGTGACTTTTTTCACACGACGATGAATTTTAGGAACACAACGCTTGGGCATAATGGGATACTTCGTTTGTCCAAGCCTCAAAATCCCAACTTTTCCAGTCACGTACATCTGTCCAATGAGGGTGTAAATCACAAGCTACACACACATCTTCGTACACTGCTTCCGTACGTAAAAGTTGACGAATCTTTTTTTCTTGGAAAGGTCGAGACGTATCCAGATGAAAGCGTAAGGCTTTGAACAGAATAAGTCTCTCGTGGACATTTAAAGGAACCACCATACTGTCTTATTTTTTTGATAGGTAGTGTTCGTAAAGTGTCCACAAGGAATCGGCAGGTAAACGAAATCCCAGAAAGCAAGTCACTAAAACACACACGACACGTCGACCCCAATTCATAGGGTATAGTTCTTGTAATAAGTGTTCGTAATCTTTCACCGTGTGAATCTTCTCATTGATATCCTTCCACGGAATCTGTTGGATCACCAATGATAAAGGTTGTGGCATGGTCGTTCTCTTTTATACTTCTTTTTTAGGTCGAAGACTATCAGTGTAGATTCAACCCAGAATTAAACATAGAATTAAATTTGCTCCAAAAGCGAAAGTGATTAATATAACGTGTAATTTCGTCCCACTGCCATTCAGGGTAACGGTTAAGAAGGATCACAGCATCTTCAGAGGTAAACGTAGTAAATTGGTAACAGAGCAAAAAAATACCCTTAATCCAGAGAAATCTAACACGTTGGCTAATTTTTGTCACTTGCCTCTTGTGAATTTCACGACACAAAAGTTCTACAGTCACCCATTGCGATTTTTCTTTAGCAAGACCTTGCCAAACGTCCTTGTAGATCTTCTCTTGCAATTCGTGTGGTAATCCTTGAATATAATGTTTTAGAGAGGGTTTATATACTGGTCTAGGTGTGTTACACGACATGGAGTAGTAGTGTCACTTCCAATCACTAGGTCCCACTAAAGGTAGGTATTGACAATTCGGAGACCATCGAGCATGTTCCAAGTAAGCGGAATCTTTCTGTTCCCACTCGTAAATGGATACACCACAACTGAAACACTTGACTTTATCCCCTTCGCCCAAGTAGAAAAATCCGGCTCTGGCTAATTCTTCAGGAGTTGGTCCAGGCAGATATTTTGGCCATTTATCTTTGAAGGTTTGGAATCGACTTTTGAAATGACAATATTCAGGCAAACTCGTCGGGAACGAATATTCGACTCTCCTCACTTCAGTTCGATGCAGGTACGGTGAAATTCCTAGGAGTCCACGATAACGTGTGGCACCGCTTTCGCATCCCTCAGGTTTGACACGCACAGCATCACTTTCCACGGTAGATATAGGGGTAGTAGTCATAGCAACGTTCCCACGATATCCAGCTGAATCGCTAACGTCACAGCGTCTGGCATCACTACAATCGTAGGGTTCACCATCGCACTCTGTAACGCAATTACAGTGCATACCGCAAGGACACTTACAGTTTCCTTCCGGACAACTTCCGTTGCAATGCATGGGTCTTATCCATCCAGTACTTTTCACACTCTGGAAAGGTACATTTGTTTTACAATCCCCAAACTTGAATGATGTCTGTTTAAATGGATTCATCTTCTTTTCGCTTGGCTGTGTTAGTCACAATGAACTATTGGTATTGGACAATGTCCCTTTTTATATGCTGCCCAATTTCGACGTGACCGTACGGGAGAGTGAAGTGATTGGGAAGTCGTACTCTTTTTTGGTACACGATTTGATATACTTTTTCCAAAGGTCGGCTAACGATTTGGTGTGTGGGTAAACGGACAATCTTGTGAGGTTCGTGGGTAGTCACTTGAAACGTTTCATCCTGTCCCGACTGTAAGGCTTCTTGTAGCACGTTAAAGTTCACCACTTGACTGGTGCGATAATTGAGAGTCAATCCTTTCACTTTACATTCGGTGTGCATTTCTCCTTGTGGGTCTCGGTATTCGTAGCCGTAATTTTTAGGACCGCCGCTTGCAAAAGATAGAATCTTGTGGTTGGGATGTTCATCGGTCCAGGCTCCTAAACGGTCTCCTTCGATGACAGGGTTACACTGGTTCGGTCGGTGAATGTAAATGCAACTGTCCGTGTCAAAATACAACACACGATCTCCTAACAGTTCTAACACTTCGTACAATTTTAAACGAGCGTGGGCTGTCACGTAAGCCGCAATGATGACATTTCCAAATTTGTCGGCTTCTACAAAGTCTAGTTCTTCTTCGTAATTGACTAAGATCAAGTCCTCACGAATGACGTCCACGTGTTTCATGACTTTGGTTTTGTCGTGAATTATCTGGAAGTAGCGGGAAGGTTCAGACAAATACTCCGTCTTGGGTAAAGACGGACGTTGTGCCATTTTACCCCACAAACAATTGAGCATGACTTTGGCAAACGATCGCCTTCCTTCGTTTTTCTCGATGTGGTCTAAAGTGATGCCTTCCTGCTCCCGATATTTTTCTTTGAATATCTTTTGGTCTTCGGGAGTGTGACACCAGGAAGGATAGCCACTAGCTTCTTGTTTTAGTTTTAAAAAGGCATCCACGTAGTCTGCAAAAATACCTTTCTGTGTCTCGTCGCCCTTGCGGTATTGTTGTGTCTTGGGAAAGTGGTAAATTTCGTACACTTCTAACAGTTGATATCCCAGGTCCAGTGCTTTAAACAATTCCACGCTCACCCACGTTCCTGTCAAGGCACGTTCTTCCTGAGTGTGCTGACAAGGTTGGTCTTGGTTGCACGTTTCGGCACATGTGCGACACAAAGGAAACATCAGTTTTCCTTGGCAATGGTGAGGTAAAACGGGATGGTACAAGTCTGTGGGAGGTAAGACTTTGCACTTGATCAATCCTTCGTACTGACGAATGTGGTCCAAGTCAATGTGTTCTGTCGTCAATTCTGGATGCCCTACGGGAAAGTGACAATATTTGCACACGTAAGGATACAGCGAACACACGTCCAAGTATTTGATTTCTTCTCCTTTCTCCTCGTCCGCTTGGTACAGCAAACAAGTAGCATTCGTTCGTCCTCCGTACAAACTATCCCGAGGGTTCAATGGGTCCACCCACTTGTAACTTTCTACGATGCGTTTAAACTCGGGATCGGTTTTCAAACGCAGATCGTACTCGTGTTCCCACATTTCCACTACCTGGTATCCTTGTTGTTCTAACTTCAAACGTCGTTGACACGTGGTCTGGTACAAATCTTCCATAGTTCGTTGTAAAAACTGATTTTTGGTGTTACGCTGAGGGTAGCATAGGGGACATCCGTGAAATAAACATCCGTTAAACTCGTACACGATCTGAGGGTTTTCTAAGTCCCAACCATCTACCGAATACGTTCCGATGGTCTTTTCGCCTCCTCCGTTGCGAGCGTGTTGGATCCATTTGTCTTCCTTGTCGCACAAGTAATGGAGCCAGCGTAGGGCTTTAACCGAGTATTGACGTTTGACAAAATTTGTCGTTTGAGGACAGATGACCGCTAGAGTATTTTCGGGCATAAAGCGTTTTCGGTACACTAAGGAACATGCTTTGGCGATGGTACAAGCTTCTTTCAAAGGATCGATCCCTCCGTATTCCATGAACAGTTCTCGAAATTTTCCACAACAGCGTCGTAAAATGTCCACGTCAGATCGACAATACTTTAACATTTCTTCTTGAAAGTCAAAGGGGTCCGAGGCGTGAGTCTGGTACCAAGCATGGAAAGCTTCTCGTTGTTCGGTGCGCATGTTGTCGGGGTCGTAGTCGTCAACCTCAGGAAAATGGGGTAGAATGGCATGTTGATTGGCTTCGGTATTAAAAAAGTGTGGAAAATAACCTTTGGCCATTTCTGTCATTCCAAACGTTTTAGGCATGCGACTCAAAGGCATGGCCAAGTAACACATCGAATCTTTAAACTGTACTTGTCCTACTTGCATAGAAATGATTTTGGCTCCGTTCAAAGTCACTTGAGGCCGTTCGGTACTTTGTTCCGCATAGTATCTAAGCAGAAATTGCCCATCGTATCCCGAGAAATTGTGAGCCATGACCGTGGCATGGCAATGACACTCTCCGTAACGTTCGATGTCTTCTGGACTCCACGTTTCGTCGATGGGGTTTAGGATCCATTGGGCAAAATCGGCTAGCGTATTTGACCCTCGAAAGATTTTTTCACGTCCTCCAGGAATCTTGCTGCAGTAAGGGCAATGACTAAAGATAGGTTCTTGGATGCACTGCTCGCACGCACGGTGAGCCACGCAGAAATTAGGAATGTGAATACCAGTTTCTTGCATGCATTCGAAATCAAAAAAGATAAAATTCCCTTTCTTCTGGGTATCTTTTGGTTGGAGTTGGTATTTTTGAATGAAGCATTCGTGTTCCAAATCCACGATTTGGTGACAAATGTGACATCGTTTCTTCCCTCGACAAACGTGTAACTTGGCACTATTGGTACGTATGCCTTGTCCACAAGTAGGGCACAATCTCAGGAGTTGACAAGCACTTTTCTGCTGTGAACCTTGCATCTTCAAATGTTGTTGGTAACAGGTAGGACTGACAAAAGTACGCTGACACACAGGGCAATGCACTCTTTCTTGTCCTTGGTCCAGACAAGGTTGTGAGGCCAAACATCCCTCACATTTTGATCCACAATGCTTGTGTTGTTCTCGATTGTTATAACCATAGTCACATTTTTCACAGTAGTAACTGTATTTCAGAAATCCAGTGATACTGGTAATGGTATCAAAATGACCATCGTGATGATAGACGTGAATGTATTTTCCGTCTTTGAAATCGTGGCCTCGAAACAAAAGTGGACCACGCACTTCTTGAGGGTGTAATTTCAAGGTGTAACGTGGAGCCAAGACGTCTTGCAATTTTTGCATTTCTGGAATGCCACAATGGGTGTCTTTGGATATCCCTGCTTGCTGTAACAGGAGTTCTGCTTCACTTCTTTGTTTGGCTCGGTCCGATTGTTGAATAGTTTTCCAGGCTCTTTTCCATTCTGCCGTATCGTTCTTGTTGGTATACGTTCGTCCCACGACGATGGCACGGGCTAAACACATCTGGTCTTGAGGATTGTTAATTTGGACGAGGCTTCGCTTCATGTTGCGAAGGCTGTCGACCAATAATACTTTTTTGCGTCCTGTCCCCTGGGGAAGAGACACGTGGGTCATGAACAGTGTGGCTTTTCCGTCGGCGATGTGAAACTTGTCGTTGGATTGTTGCACATGTTGAATTTTGTCAATGACTTTGGAAGGTGTTAATTGTGATGGGTTAGTAAACTCGATCCAAACGGGAGACTTTAAATTATCGTGATGAATAGAAAGTCTCAAGCGATCGTCTTCTTTAGCTTGACATTGCTGTTTCAATGCAGTTAACACAGAATCCCACACCTCGGTAATGAACCCTTCTGTATTCTCCAAAGGTACATTGGCCTTGAAATCTTTAAACTTTACGGCATACGTGTAAGCCGATGTTTTAAATTTTCGAGAGGAACGCTTTTCTGTCTCTCGAATGTGATAGTAATTTTCAGGGTTTACTAAGGGTGGTGCACTTTGCTTGGAAGTCGATTGTCTGGGTGTAGATTCGGGCTCACTCATGTCATCTTCAAAATCACTGGCATGAATTTGAGCCAAGACTTCAGCTACTGTGCTAGGCGATACATTACGTTTCTGTCTCTTACTGTCTTTTCCTTTCTCCACAACATGATGTGGTCTTTTCATCTTGTCTGCAAAAAGTCAAATGACTACCTTTTAAAGACCATAACCCCTATATATTCATGTTCGATCCGTGCATATATAAAGGGTGAGTGTCTAACCTTTCAGTATTCATTTCACTCTCACATTGACCAGAACGATGAAAGAACCTACAGAAGTGGAACTTCTCATTAGAGCTTTACGTGGGGTCATACGAAAGTTTTCGTCAGACCAGCCGACGGCCTACTCTCCCTCCTATCGAGATAAAAGTCAAGATACTTGCTATATCTGTAAGAAGAAAGGACATTGGGCTACAGAATGTTCAGATCGTGACAAAAATAAAAAAGGTACCAATAGAGACAAAAGTCAAGATACCTGTTATTATTGTAAAGAGAAAGGACATTGGTCTCCAAACTGCCCTAAGAAACAACAGGAGCAGGAGGAGGAGGAGGAGAAGGAGGAGGAGGAAAGAAATTCTGAACAGGAGGAGGAAGAGGTACCCTCCCCCAAGGAAGAACCCCGACACGTTCACAAAGACAAGAAAAGAAGACGAAACGAAAGTGAAGAGGAAGAAAAAGAAAAAGCTGTGACAGTAAAGAAAATGAAAAAACAGAAAGAGTGAAACAGAAGAAACCTATGAACTTTTTTAAAGTGGTCTTGTGTTATGTTATGTTGTGATATTGAATTGTGACGTTTGTACTAGAATACACCAGAGAGAAAAAACGTAAGTGTCTCTTGGTTTTGATTTGATAGTATAATTACCTACACTCACACATTCCTTCACTCACACGTACATCATGGGTCTTTAAAAAAATAAAGGACTTTTGAGTTTTCATTGAAATAGGCAATTGACATAGTATTTCTTTTCGAAATAATTGGAGTGGCCCTGAAAAGGACCGTTGGTGTTTTGTGTGTTTAAAACAAAACAAACTCAGAAACGGGACGAAATCCTCTTGAGCTGTCTTAAGCCTTTGCCACGGCCAAGGCCTACTTCGGGACTGGTGGTTCCTGTCAATGATTTGGTAGAAATCACTAACGGTGGTAAGGTAGACGTAGTCACAGAGAGATCGGGTTGTTTCGCTCGAGAAGGTCTTTTTCTCTTCGGTCGTGATAAAGAAGTCTGATACATTTGTTTCAGACTCCTTAACTCAGCTAAAATATCTAAAAGTACCGTCATGACCGTTTGATTTTCACTATTTTCTTTCTGTCCTTGGTCTTCATTCTTCTCCGTTGCTGCTGCTGCTGCTACTGTTTCTTCCTGGTGTTTTCTTCTTTCTTCTTCTTCTTCCTGCTGTTGCATAAGAAAAGCTTGTTCTTCTACTTTCTGTTGTTGTAAAAATCGCTCCAATGCTTCTTTTTGTCTCTGCTTAAAATCATCGACGTGTCCATAAGAAGATACAGAAGGCAACGAAGGTTCCGGAATAAATTCTTGCGATGTTAAAAAATCCACAATATCCCAGTTAAAATCAACTTCTTCTGGATGTAGATTTGTCATGACTTTAGTAGTCACTGTTGGTCCATGACTTGCTGTCTCTACTCCTGTCTCACTCCAATTCATTGTCTTCTTAATGTCCGCCATGATTGACAACTCTCTTGAATCGATTGACTGCGCACAGGCGCTAGTACCTCTATATAGAAAAGGTGACGTCACAGACTGCTCTCTTCCGATTGGATGGCTGTACCTGACTTTTGTAACGCACGTTTGGATTGGTGGATACACTCAATCCGTTTCAATCCGCTCTTCCCCTATAAATAACCGCAGTACACGGCATTCGCTTTACCTGTTCTCATCAGAAGATGTGGACTAATGTTGAATCGTCAACCCTTGTGTCAAGTATGCTGTTTAGGACTGACATACCCATGTATGTCAGATCATCATGGAGTGTCATTCATATGACGGAGACAGCCTATTGGAAGAGAAGAGTCTATGTGGAAAGACAAGGTTGCTTGAAGAGAGTTCTCTTCTATGGACCCACAGTAAGGAGAAGTTTAAGGAAGAGAAGAAGATCTGTGAGATGTCCTCTATGTTAACAAGACAACGTTAACATTACACATAACGGCCCTTTTCAGGGCCACTCATAGGTCTCGAAAAGATAGTAGCTTTCATTGCCGCCCTTTTTTTCCCTTGTTTTATTTCCCATGTTATATTTCCCTTGTTATCTTTCCCTTGACGCTATATAGACCCACTATGTTCCATTTCCCTTGACGCTATACAGACCCACCCTGTTCAATTTCCCTTGACGCTATAGTGCCCCAAGCTGTTTTGACGCTATAGTGCCCCAAGCTGTTTTTGACTGGATTTTCCCTTGACGCTATAAATCTTGACGCCATAGTGCCCCAAGCACTTTTTGACTGGATTTTCCCTTGATGCTATAGTGCCCCCTATTACTACTTATATATATATATATATATATATATATATATATATATATATATATATATATATATATATATATATATATATATATATATATATATATATATATTATGTGCTGTACTCGGTGATGTTATTCGGAGTTTATTCCGACGGATAACCACAAAAGCAATGCCAATTGAAAAGCTACTGGGAATGAAAACGTTGTTCGTGATAAAGGTATTTGAATTATTGATGATGATGTTCGTTAAACATTCTCAGCAATCAAGGAAAGACTAGCACAAATAATAGGACACAAATTGCAGCCATTAAGACTGGTAAGCACCAACGATGTGCATACAAATATTAGTAAAAATATAAATCAATCTGCAAATCAAAGACACTCAAAATCCGGTGGTGTATCCTACTACTGGTAGAATCAGAAAAAGAAGACGTATAACTGCTAGTCTAATAACAGGAAGTCGTTTTTATGTCAGGAAATAGCAAGTTTATTAATATTCAAGCGTGTATCTGATCCCGCATTTGACATAGATGCGCCAGACATCAAAGATAATCGGTACGTGATTATCAGTAGTATTCGAATCATTCACGAGAGGTAAGTTACCTTGGGCGAATTTAACTTTCAGTTAGCGTAAAAGCAGATATTTCTTACCTACTGAAGCATTTATTGAAGTATCATGTGAATTTCAAAATTTCATAGCACAATGATATTCGACAATCTTGGTGTAACTGTAGTTGCACTGAGAATAAATGGATATCAAGAACGATCGGAGGAGGTATTATTAAACTTTGAGATTAATCATGTTGTACGTGCATATCATCGCTTGACATTCATGGGACGTGATCAAAATATTTATTCTGGTCTACAAATACCACAACTAGATTTTACAGCGCTTTATCCGATGTATTTGTGTTCGCTAGAACATGGATTTATTTCGATACTATGTTGTTGGTACACCTTTTTGAGCTCGTGTAGCAAGATGAGATATTGCTAATTGTACAGCAATCGTTGTTATACTCTTAGACAAAACAGTGCTGCTTGAAGGTGTTGGTGGACTTATGAGAATCATGGATGCCCCAGTGGAAAACATCTAATTGGATCACATGCGATCCCGCGTTGCACGATCAGTATCATTACGTTAATGTTATTCTGGCCAGGAGACAGATTTAAAGGATAAAATCAGCATAAAAAAGAATTATGGAATAAAAATGTCGCTAACATCAGCTGCTTTACAAGTCCGAAATAAATTATACCTGACAAACGTCAATTCAATGACACCAATGTCTGCTCTTGGACCTGTTCTCTTCATTAGAGACACTCTGTCGCTCTCATGTGTCATAGATCATCACCCAGTATCTCACCAATTGTACGCTGATGACACCCAAATATGCAAGTCTAGCCACCCAACTGACGTTGATACCGCCATCCGAGGAGTATAGCGGTGCATTTTTTATGTGAAATCATGGATAACGAGTAACAGTCTGCAGATGAATGATTATAAAACTGAGGCCATTCTGATCACCACACAAATACTTTCTCATTCATTCACATCCTTTGCCTAAAACAATAAATATCAGCAACACCAACATTGAATACACACAGACAGTATGAAACCTAGGTGTTGTTCTAGACAGTACTCTCACATTGCACCAACACGTCATGAACATATGTAAATCAGCATATATTTAGCTGAGACGCACCAGCTCCATTCTTAAACATCTTTCAGCTGATGCCACTAAAACATTTGGGTGTTTCTTAGTCCTTTTAAGATTGGACAATTGTAACTCAAGTCTGGTTCCTTTCAATAGCTACTCCAGAAAGTTCAAAAAGTTAACAACACAGCTGCTCGGATCATCCTGAGAGTACCACGATCAGAGCACACCTCCTCGCTGTTCTGTACCCTACATTGGGTATCCATTCGATCCAGAATCAAATACAAAATTTGTTCTCTGTGCTAACTTTCAGTGACGGACTCAAGTGCAACATAACTATCTGACCTCGTCCATGTGTACACACCATCTTGGTGCTTACGCTTCTTTTCTGACAATCGTACACTCATTATTCACACTATGAAAACGAAGTCATATGGACAACGTTCCGTTGCATACCAGGGCCAACAACGGGGAACGAATTGTCCATTGAAATTATACACAAAGACGCAATGATCCCTTTCAAGACTGCATGAACAAATTTAAAGACCTCGAGTTTCCCACCTTCAATATTTTCATCATTGTTTATTTTTGTATTTCATGATGTTTGTTTATGTTTTTTTTGTCTTTTGTAGTCATATCATTATAGATGTTGTAAAGCGCACAGCGCTTCTAAAGATTAGGCGCCATAATAAATCATCGTCATTGTTATTATCATTAACTCTATTATCTTATGTCTAGGCAATGAATCGTACGTTTGTCTATAATATGAAAATCAATATGATTCGTTTTAAATATTTTGATTTGAGTACGTTTTAAAGGGAAAAACTATGTACAAACCTTGGGTACATTAACTATAATTAATAAATATGGTACGAATTGCCAAGAATTGTATTTGAAATTGTATTATATATTTCATATGACCAATGCATGAAAGGTACTGTTATGTAATCTAATTAAAGTTTAGCAAGAGGAAAAAATATAAAGAATGCAGGCGTTTGTCGAGGGTGGCGGGGACAGGGAAAAAAGAAGGACTCCATCAAAAGCGAATTGTTTATTATTTTGTACTTCGAGGATTATATCTCATGTAAAATATTTTCCACAGAGAAAGCCTAAATAAATGCCACTCAAAACACTAGATATACATTTTCTATCTGGCTGAGCAGATTCTCAATCCGTTTGAAAAATAAGACAGTTATTAATTTGTACGTTTCCAAAAACTCGGTCTCAATACGCATAAATGTACCATATGTATTATCATATTTAAACTTTTGGATAGGTCTTGTCATGTGTAAGTGCATACATCGCTAATATAGTCAAATAATAGACAGTTACGTTCATTTAACTTTTTATTACTTCGGATATGCTTCACTATTCAGAAAAAATAATAAGTATCATTAGTTTCTCATCAGCTAGGATGCAACAGTATATGCAGTCTTCGAAATGCCTAAGAAAGTACATTAAAACCGTTTATAAAGGAATGTAAGTTAGCATGCCCTTGTAATCAATCTATCGAACTAAATACTAGTATAGTTCATCGCTAAATGGTAAGGTTGTATTTTGTAGCAAAATAGTATTTTCCTATTGCAAAAATGCTGAGAAACATTGAGGTTTAAAGCACTTAGTCCAAGATTACTTCCAGGATGAGCAAAAGGTAAATCAAAATATTTAAACTCTACGTGTGGATTTGGCACCAGGTCGTTATTTTCCCTTTTTCCTAGGACCTGGAAACAACAGCGATTGTTAACTACCTTCTTCAACAGTAGCATACATAAGTTTCCTTGAATCACACTAAGGACCATATATATATTCGTGAGACTAATTTCAGGCTAATATAATTTCCCTTGATTACAATGATATGGTTGTTACAGAATTCAATCTTAAGGCGTAGATCGGTATTTCATGCCATGTACATCATACCAGAAACCAAAATCTAATATACATAAGTATTCATATATGATATTTCCTATCTCTTATAAGTAAGAATATTTTGAGAATTGAAATGCACCATTTTACCAAGCTATTCATAGTATCATAAAGTCCCTTGACTACGGTCCGGTAGAAATAACGCCTGTACGAAATAAATGTCTACATTTATTAGACTTGGGAAATACCATCCCGATACAAATTTTCTAAAATAATAGAAATCATCACTGAATCCTATAAATCTATAAATGGTGACGTAAGTTAGAAACGACACACGCGTTAGGTTTGTTTAAATGCTTTGATAACAGACAGTATTTGAAGTAAGAAAGGATACAATAGTGAAAGACAGTGTTATTATTATTTAGGGTTACTTGCAGGGACTTTCCAGATGTTCAGATATGAGCTCGACAAATTTCAGTCCGATATCTAATCCAAAAGCAGGTGAACAGTGTTGTCACAATGGATAACATCCCTTAAATAAATACATATGCAGCTATCATGCATTTTCTGGTGGATGCAATTCTTTGGAATTTATTCAGCTAATTGTACTTGTGATCTATTGCTCTATTGAACCTCATAGTGATCTCTGAGGAGATAATTTGAAACGTAAAACGGAAAGTGGGAGAACAATTCTAATTTTCTCGTACAAACATGAGTGTCTATTTGAAAGAATGAAGAAAAAAGGTGGTCCAACACAGTTTTTCAGTCTTGTTTATTTCAAATGCTATTAATTTTCAACAATACGAAAATGTGAAATATATCATACTATACGCACAGCTGATATAAGATACAAACAAATTAACACTTCTTTGAAGATGTATAACGCAATATAAATATGTTTTCACTATTCTGCTAGGCAGATGCAAACTGAAAATGTACAGTGAAACGTATGCGGAATATGGTCAAAATGACATTAAATCACAGCCAACCCCGTTTATAGAAAATGCTCTCTTATATCGAAATTTGTTTCATTAAACACACAACGATGAAAATGTAGATACTTCTAGCATCTATATGACACTCACAAATTATGCGTTACCGTCATCACACTAATATAAAAGATATAAGTATAATTAATTATAATGGAGAGAGAGAGAGAGAGAAGAAGAAGAAGAAGAAGAAGAAGAAGAAGAAGAAGAAGAAGAAGAAGAAGAAAAAGAAGAAGAAGTAATTTGTTTGCTTTTGATGTCAGCCATAAGCTCAGTCAAATTCAAAAACGATCTTTGAGTGATAGATGACAATTACCAGAAGATAACACTTATTTGTTTGTTATAGTTTTTCTAACTTTCTATTAAATTGGATGCTCAAATTTTAAAAAACTTCTATATTGTACTGTCTAATACAGGTATTTTCTTATCTAAATATAAAGTTTATTTAAAATAAATATTAAATCTGTGACTTAGGGATCAAAATCAATGTCAAGTCTACTATTCAAAATCTCAAATATTTGGCTGATTCAAAACCAAAAGGAGATTTTAATTTAACTTTTTTTTTTATTAAACTGAACATTTACACCATTATTTTCATATATATTCACCTTCTTTCACCTAAATAACTTTCTACAAAGTGCACTTTCCAAATTGCACCTTAACGACGTGGATTTGTATATTTTAAAGTGTAGTTAGTTTCCTATCAAAAAACAGTCTTTAAGAATATGTAACCATACAAAGATAAATAATTAGTAAATTTCAAGCTAAGAACATTTTAAAAATTAAATATTTGAACTCAATAATTCCAAGCGAATGCAAAACAAAATGTTCCATAAACTGTCACATAGTATCCTTCAGAAACCGAAAATCATTGTCCTAGTTCTTCTGGTTGTCAGCTGGTGGACGTGACCCTTCAACGTATATGGGCGGGGGCAATGGTTGCGCAGTCGATGGCTTTATGGTAGCCCTGACGGTGCTGGATATGGAGGATATGCAGGATAAGCAGTAACTGGAGCTGTAAAAAATTGCGAACACACATAGATATATATATATATATATATATATATATATATATATATATATATATATATATATATATATCTTTCATTCATTATTTGAAGTGTACAAAAAACAAATGCAGACATACAAGTGGAGAGAACATCAAATTCATGGTAAAACAGAGTTTAAGTAAGTTTGTTAATTATATAATTAATTACATTTATATTCAGCTGAATAGATTCTCAGTTTTATAATCATTGATTCTTTATTTTTCTGCCTGTGTTTATTACTGCCGAAAGCTCATTTCTGATTTGCCGATATCGGAAACTCATTTTGAAACATACAAATATGTTTAGTCATCTGCAACAGATGATATCGACTATTTGCATCATGATCTGATTAGTTGGGAAGTAGGTAAACTCACGTCTATTCTTGCACGTTTGTATGATTTCCATGCCAAGTAAAAGAACATTAAAACAAATACCCGACCCTGATCCATAATTTTGATCTAAAGATAAGTTTGTTAACTAAGGTTAACTATCTCAATTTTACTTTATGATGGTCGCGTGGGACGAATGTAAAATATCGCGGAAGATAAGGAAAATTATATTGATTGAAATGCTTAACAAGTAGATAGCCGAGGTCAAACATCTACGGAACAGTTGTTTATTCAAAACTACAGTATAAGGACAGAACATAATTATATTGTTTTGATCAATGGTCAACTTAAAAAGTGATATCAACTTTGCTTTTAAAAACTAAACCAGCTATTAACTAGTTCGAATAATTAAAGAACACTTTCGATAGATAGGACTGAGAATGCGTCGTATTGAATGCAGCTTCATATGATATTATGAAATGCTATATTGTGTTTACAAAGAAGTATTCTTTTAGAAAAACATGTCTTATATATCTTTCCAGAATAAATTATTACGCACCCTGGTAAAATGGCTGGTAGACCATCGGCTGGATTGGCATTTGCTGAGTATCTGCAAAATCCACGTATATAAAATGAGATAACAATTCAATTCACGCAATATAAGTAAAGAGTCAAATAGAAATGATAGATTACTTTTTACACAAAACCACTGTAACAAAACGGAAACCAAGGATTTGACGGTATTTTATTTTCTATTGAAATTTAGAAATATGCTAAATTCCGAATTCCGAAGCTGATACGAAACTTTTGGAAGTGTAAACCAGCACCAATATATATATATATATATATATATATATATATATATATATATATATATATATATATATATATATATATATATATATATATATATATATATACAGAGAGAGAGAGACAGAGAGAGAGAGAGAGACAGAGAGACAGAGACAGAGAGAGAGAGACAGAGATTGACAACTTTACAAAACAGTCGAATATTTATCGTATGGAAAGTTTTAAAGCCGAATATGAAAGGTTTCAGGAAAACAAAATAAAGATTTACTTATATATGATAGTAATATCGACAATCTAGTAGATGGAGCATAGTACGGTTCCAATTATATTATTTTATCACGATAACATATCCAAAAATAGCTGCATCATTTTCAAAATTGTTCGGCAATAAATAAAGGCCGGAACAAAGTTTAGATATAATACAAACATTTCGCAAAAGCAGATCCATGAATCCTCAAGAAGATTTATATCAAAATATTGACACGTAATGTTAGTTTCCTTAAACAAAACCCTATAAATGTGCTAGTAAAGAATAAGTTGACGAAGAAGACAGACGAAATGATAGCGGCGTGAATATTTTACTGGTAGTAACAACTTGTGGGACAATCATCGGTGACCGTGTGGTGTGTGCCTTAGAGCAGTGGATGATGAGACAGATTCCGCTTATCAGTAAAAACACTCCAACCAAACCTCCAATCACAGCACCCACTATGAGGCCGATATTATCGGGTTCAGAGGACTCGGAGCTGTAAATTAAAAATGTAATAACTTATTACATATCTCGCGTTTGCGAAGCATCTGGTAGTGCCTAGATGCGATTGCAAAGATAAATTGACCTGACATACTAATTTATTCAACAGACTTCATTATTCGCTAAAACAACAATTATAGAACATTATGATTATATATCAAAGTAGACGTAAGCATAGAGAGTTATTGCAACGAACATAAGTTATTGCTTGTAGCACGTGGTTCTAAAGTGATCATTGCCCAAGAAAATGATTTTAAATGAAAACTTAGGAAAGTTGTTATGATAAGGTTTGTATCATAACCTTGTTCTCGTACCTTTTTATGAGATGGGATTACTCATAAGCTAAGACATGTCTTTGCCCATGGTTAGAGAGAGAGAAGAAGGAGTTCATGCTCTCTTAATAAGCGTGTCACTCATAACCGTGTAGATACGGCTACATTTTGGGGAATGTGGTACGAAATCGCTGAATGTTGTTGTTGTAGGGTTTAACGTCATTTTTCAGCACACGATAGGCTATACGTGGCGGCCAGTATTAATGATGGAGGAAGAAGCGGAGAAAACCCTCGGAAAGAACCACCGACCCACAAGAAGCTACTGGCAAGCTTTCTCACATATCCACATTCGCCGAACCTGAAACTCGAACCCACGCAGACAGAGGTGAGATGGCAGTGATCCGTAACGGAAAGAGCTTTAGACCATTCGGGGCACACGAATCGCTGAAAACGACAGCTGTTTTGAATCGACGAAAGAACTTTTATTTTAATTATATATATATATATATATATATATATTGTTACGGTTATTGGATTTAATTTATTTATTTATTATTGTTAAATCCAAATTTGGGTCAGGTTTATGTTATTGAGGGCAGTATTCCCTTATCTGACATCTGCGTGGGTCAGGCTTGTGTTGAAAAAGCCAGTATTCCTTCAACTGATGCTTGTAAAGGTCAGGTTTTTGATGAGGTCACTTTTACTCTTGGTTTAGATCAATCAGAAGGTATTGATCATAGTGATCCTCTTTTGACAACTCATTCTCTTTATTCTAATCAGGGTCATGATCTTGAGAATGGTGTTATAGAAGACAGCATTCCTTCAACTGGCGCTTGTATAGGTCAGGTTTTTGATGAGATCACTTTTACTCTTTTTTATATTTATTTTTTTATTATCCCCGTAATAGGTAGACCACTGGGTCGGGGAACCATCCCAAGGTCACCTTACAATGTAACATTTGTAATAATCTAAGGATAATAAATATAATCTACAGCAAATGAAAAAAAAAAGGAAAAACACACCCACACACCCACATACCCACACGTGCATATGATCAACATATTTATTGTTTGAACAATATGTGAATCCATTATATATATATATATATATATATATATATATATATATATATATATATATATATATATATATATATATATATATATATATTGCAGTATTATGTTCCTGTTTAGCATAAAATGAGAAACCTATTACATATTGATTATAGAGGTCCACTTTTGAAGAAATTGGTCTTCTTTTTTATTTACTATAGCAGTGTATTTTTCTATGTTCTTATGCATTGCAACTATTTGCTTAAAAGCATACATAGAAGGATTTTTCATATTGAATCGGCAAGTATAAATATAATACTTTGCCAAAATAAATAAGAAATTATACAAACAGTCCAGATTTTCACTTCCTAGAAATATTTCTATCTTGGGTAAATGTGCAATATTTGGGTAAAAAGTTGCAAAATATTCAATAAAACGGTACCAAAACTTTGAAGTAATATTACAATCATAGAAGAGATGCTCAATGCTTTCATTTTCACTCTTACATAAAGTACATTTGTTGTCTTCTAATATATTAATTCTTTTCAGAAAATCATTAGTAGCTATTATTCTATGGATTAATTTAAAGTTAAAAGCGATCAATTTGGTATCCTTTGTACATGATTTCGCTCGGATATATATCTTAGACCATTCTTCACTACTTATACTTTTATTAAATACTTGTATGCAAGCTTCATGTTTAGCAGTGTGTTGCCTTTTATATTTTTTTAAAAGATCTTTGTAAACAAACTTCAGTGAATTTCGCTTTTGTAAATTCATTATTTTATCCTCCTGCTTTTCAAACTTATTTTGTACTAAATGTTTTTTTTTATGGCATCTTTCCATGCTTTTGGAATTTTGGATATTAAGGTGAAGTATTTTATGAAATCATCACTTCTAGTTTTTTGTTTTATTATTTCAAAAGATATTAAATTGCCATTATCATCTATTAGATCCTTCAGATTTTCAAAACCAGCCTCTCTACATGAATTGTATTGATAGAACAATTTAGTAGGGACAAAATTTAAAATATTCATAGATAGATACTCATTTGGACCCTGCGGTTCCTCTTTCCAATTGGATATTGCCAAAATTACATCTCTCCAAAAACTATTTTTAATGAGCTTACTAAGTTCTTCTAATTCCCTTCTCCCCAAAATCCAAATATTCTTTTTATTTCTGAATACAGTTGAATTGACTAAGGTTTGCCACTCTTCATTCTCCCCTTCCAACAATCGTTTTACTCATCTTATCTTAATATATCTAATGAATGAAAACATGTGTATCATATTTAGTCCTCCCTCGTTTTCTGGAGATACTAGTATATCGCGTTTTATTCTCTCTAATTTTCCACCCCATACAAATTTAAATAGTGCGCGATTTAGTTCTGCATCAACTTTTGCTGATGGATTTGGAAGTGCTGAAAAAAGATGTGTGAATATCGGCAGAACAAGAGTTTTTACCACAATTACCTTACCAACTAACGACATAGCTTGCCAGTATTCATTTAGGCTTTGTCAGTTTCTTTATATAATTAATTTCCACCATTTGCTGTAAATCTAGAGAAAATTCTATACCATGTAGTGTAAAATTTGAACAGGACCAAATTAGCCCCATTTCTGGACATATTCTTTCATTGGAGAATTTCCTGTTTCCAATCCAGATAGCTATTGTTTTTGTTATATTACATTTAAGTCCAGATACTAGATAAAAACTCTGCAAGATATTCATAGTTGTTTTAAGAGAAAGTTGAGATCCATCAAGAAGAATAAAAGCGTCATCAGCATACTGACCCAATTTATATTCAGTGCCGTCAAAGATCAATCTCCGTACATCTACATTTTGCTTTAACGTTATAGCTAAAATCTCAACCCCAATGATAAACAAATAAGGAGCAAGGGGATCTCCTTGACTACATCCTCTTTCTAGTCTAAAAAATGGTGACATATGCCCATTATTTATAACACAACTTTGGAGTCATTACAAAACAGTTTAAACCACTTACAAACAGAATCACCAAAATTAAAAGATTTTAAAGTTTCTTCCACAAAGGTCCAGTCAATGGAGTCAAAGGCTTTTTCAAAGTCTATTAACAATAGTAAACCATATATATTTTCATTCTCAAGTTGGTCCATGATATCATATAATGACCTGGTATTTTCACCAATGAATCTACCTTTCATAAATCCTTTTTGAGTATCACTGATTATTGATGGAAGAACCTTTTTAATCCTGGCTGCAATGGCTCCCGAAGCAATTTTATAGTCACTATTTAAAAGTGATATCGGTCTCCAGTTTTTTAAATATCTTCTATTTTTTTCTTCCTTTGGTAGGCATGTGATAACTCCTTGCGTCTGAAAATCTGAAAGTTTACCTACAGTATATCCGTAATTTATTGATCTGCATATAAATCCCCCAAGATACTTCCAAAAGAATTTATAGAACTCTACAGTGAATCCATCACTTTTACTCTTGGTTTAGATCAATCAGAAGGTATTGATCATAGTGATCATCTTTTAATAACTCATTCTCTTTATTCTAATCAGGGTGATGATCTTGAGAAAGGTGTTATAGAAGGCAGCATTCCTTCAACTGGCGCTTGTATAGGTCAAGTTTTTGATGAGGTCACTTTTACTCTTGGTTTATATCAATCAGAAGGTATTGATCATAGTGATCCTCTTTTAACATCTCATTCTCATAATCAGGGTGATAAACGACAGTTACTTGTCGTTGAACAGGAAAAAGATCCTGAGATCTCCTGTCTGTTTCAACGGGTCGTAAATGATAATGAAGTCACTGAAGTACCTGTCTGTTATTTAATTAAAAATTTAATTCTTATGAGAAAATGGAGACCTTCCGAGGTACCTGTTGGTGATGAGTGGTCAGTGAACTATCAAATAGTAGTTCCAAAACCTTACAGACAGGAAATACTTAATTTGGCCAATGAAACTCTTTTGGCTGGTCAGTTAGGGATTAATAAAATGTATCACAAGATCTTGACTCACTTCTATTGGCCAAAAATCAAAAGTGATGTTGCCAAATACTGTAGATCTTGTCATACTTGTCAAATGGTAAGAAAAACCAATCAGAAGATACCTAAGGCTCATCTGCAACCTATTCCTGCCTTTGACGAATCATTTGGTAGAATTATGGCAGATTGTGTAGATCCCTTACCTAAGACCAAGTCAAGTAATCAATTAAAGTTAAAAATGAAACTATGGTTTGAAAGAACTAAAAGGGAGAGAACTTTTGAGTCTGATAATGGAGTAGTGTTACTCTTGTTCATTCTTCTTACTTTTATTCAAATTAGATATTATGGCCCATACAAAGTTAAGAAGAAAATGAATTAGTTAAATTATAGTATTAGTGCTCCTGGGATCTAAATAAATTATAGGAGTACCAGTATATTGAAAGAGATAGCCATGTTAAATATGTAATTAATTTATTTGTGCCTGTCCCACTTAGTGAAGAAATATCGTCGGATTCTACTGACATTGGAGCGACAAATTGTTGGAATTCAGAAATTATAAAAAAATCTAGACCAGAAACTTTCACAGTTGCAAGTGCAAGAAAGAAATTAACTGAAAGTTATTATTATTATATGAGCACTTATGTCCAGATATTTTTACAAGGACAAACACAAATTTTCATGACGCTGAAATTGAAAATTCCAAACAGCATCAATGTTGGACGAGTCCACTCAAACAGAAATACTTGAAAAAGGAAATTCAGTATTTGCTGGAGAATGATTTCATCAAGCCCAGTAAAAGTGATTGGAGTTCACCATGCATACCTGTTTCAAAACCAGATAAAACTTTCCGTATGTGCACTGATTAAAGGAAGGTGAACAGAGTGACAAAAACAGATTCATTCCCATTACCAAGAATTGACAATTGTATCGATAAAATTGGGAATGCCAAGCATGTCACCGAAATTTGACCTTCTGAAAGGATTTTGGCAGATTCCACTTGGAAAGAGTAAAGGAAAACTTAACATTGTTACTCCAAATGGACTCTACCAATATAAAGAAAGTCCAATTCAACGTCTCATAAAAATGATCATCTCTGGTCTAGAAAATTGTGACGTCATCATCTACAGCGACACCTGGAGAGAACATCTGGCAACACTTCGAAAATTCTTTGACAGACTCACTAATGTATGTTTGACAATTAATTTGTCTAAAAGTGAGTTCTGTTTTGCTAGTGTGCCTTTCCTATCACATTTTGTGGGACATGAACAAGTTAAAAGGTTGAGGATATTTCTTGATAATATAATTGCAGACGTTTTTCCTGTGTATAACAATTTATTATATTGTGTAATTTATACTAGTTCTTTTAACCTCAGATGTAAATTGGTTTGTGATAAAAAGAAAGTTTTATCATATAAACCTTTCTTTTTATTTTATGGGGGAAGGTGTTACGGTCATTGGATTTAATTTATTTATTTTTTATTGTTAAATCCAAATTTGTCATTTAGGGTTTAATATTCATTATTGGGAAATTATTCAGGAAAGTTCAGTTTGACCTAGATTCTAGTTATAAACAGGCTGACCTTGGCTTGGTTACCTCTTTATCTGACCTTGCTTTAGATTGGTAAACAGGTCTTTAATATTATTGGTTAATTTCAAGGACAACTTTTATTTTTAGTAATTAGAGGCTGATTTTTCTTCTGGTTCATTCTGTCAGTACGTGACTTGGAGAAGGTAGTTTCTTTCTATGACCTTCCAGAATCACATGATTCCTTTTTGTTTACGAGGGAATTACATATATATAGCTGTGTTTTGGAAGCTAACGTTAGTAGATGTTTTTGCTTTATTATTATTAAGTTGTGTATTTCATGTTTGAGTGTTATCTTGTTCTGGACTTTATGTCAATTCATTTAAGAAAGAGGATTTATTATCTATTTGGAGGGGAAAAAATGTGCTCATAATTCATGTGGATGATAAATTAAACAAGAACTGCATCACGTGACATTGTCAGACATTTTGGATTACATCGTCAAGATTCGAACCTGGAACTATTAGAACATTTATTTATCAGGACTCTTACAATTCCATTAGTGGATTATTTTTGTGAATTCTATATTGGATTAATGTTGGATTTGATTCTCTTAAACTGTAAGTTTATTTATTTTATGAAAATAATTGTACTTAATAAAATTCATTGTTCAAGTTATACAAGCTTGTTAGTTTTCACTCTTTCTGTGTTGCTGCTTATTCGAGCCTAAACACGTAACAATATATATATATATATATATATATATATATATATATATATATATATATATATATATATATATATATATATGTGTGTGTGTGTGTGTGTGTGTGTGTGTGTGTGTGTGTGTGTTCTAACGTTATTGAGATACGTCTATAAAGCATATATATTTACAATACGCGTAATACACATAAGATTACACTTTTCCTTCGAGCTGACCAACTTCATATATTTGTATAATTTTTGCCTTTTAGAATGGAATACGGGTAGTTAAATATCGATTAACTTCATAATAGCCAATGAGTATAAAATTTAATAGTTGCGATTAATGCAACAATAAATTTAAAGAAATGAATTTTACTAAATTTAAAATAGAATACTAATTTAGAATAGGTGACTAAACATTATTCATTATTACTTAAAGAATCTCTTTTTTTCCAAATTAAATCTAAACATGAACTTGGTAGCGAATTAATCTTTGTCACTAATACATGCCACAAATACAATTAAACATTCCATTATGTCAAGTCTTCTTGGATTTAGAAAAGGCTTATGACACAACATGGAAGTACAGGATACTAAATGACCTGCACGATCTGGGTCTAAAAGGCCGTCTGCCCTCTTTCATATCAAATTTCCTCTCCGACTGAGAATTCAAAGTACGAGTGGCCTCTTCCCTTTCCGATATGCACCAGCAAGAGATGGTAGTACCCCAGGGCAGTATATTATATGTGACGCTATTTAATATCAAGATCAATACCATCATCAAGTGTTTATCTCCCGATGTGGATTGAACATTATATGTTGACGATTTTAATTTGCTATCAATCAAAACACATGCATACAATTAAAAGGCATCTCCAACAAAATATCAACAAGATCCAAAATTGGGTCAGTAATAACTATATCAAATTTTCAAAATCGAAAAGAGTATGCATGCATTTCTGTCAGTTGCGAAGACATCACGATGACCCTAAACTCACGCTAAATGGAACACTTGTCCCAGTTGTTGAGGAAACAAAGTTTTTGGGTAATATTTTCGACAGAAAACTGACTTTTATTCCACACATCAAGAATTTAAAAGCTAAATGCTTAAAAGCTTTACATTTACTTAAAGTAATTGCACACACTGACTGGGGTGCTGATAAAACAATAGTCATCCTCAATTTGTACAGAACATTTATCCACTCCATACTAGATTATGGATGTGTTGTTTATGGTTCAGCTAGGAAGTTGTATTTGAAAAGGCTTGACCCAATTCATCATCAGGGAATAATCTCCATGTGAAAGCCTTCTCGCGGAAGCGAATGAACCACCTTTATCGCATCGCATAAAACTGCTGTCTGCACAGTACGCTCTCAAATTAAGATCAAACACTCTGAACCCTTCTTTTTCGGCTGTTTTTCAACCAAAATACAAAACTTTATATGAAAAGAAACCAAATGCCATACCTTCATTTGGCATCAGACTATCATCCAGCTTTGACAATATCAAAATCAATCTCTCTACAGTTCAGAACACGTTTGTCTCGGAAACACCACCTTGGCTTCTTAAGCAACCCAAAGTGATTTTTACGTTATACGATGGGAAAAAATCTAAGACAAACCCTGCCATCTTCCGGAAATCTTATCATGTAGTCCTCAACGATTTTAAAAACTACACTAAAGTTTGTACTGATGATCAAAAGGTGATGAAAAGGCCGCTGCAGCCTTCGTTAGTGGCAAATACATAATCAAAATGCGTTTGCCAAATAATGCGTCCATTTTTTCAGCGGAAATCAGAGCAATATACCTTGCTCTGAAATTTATCGAACAAAAACTCATTTTAAATAGCATTATCTTCTGTGACTCCCTATCAGTGCTTAAGTCGCTACACAACAGAAAACTGGAGAATCCATTATTAGTCAATATTCTCGTGAAAAACTCGGAGCTTAGTACCTCCTACAATATAGTATACTGTTGGTTACCTAGCCATATTGCTATTAGAGGTAATGAAGAAGCTGACCGGGCTGCTAAGATGGCTCTATACGAGGAACTATCGGATTTTAAATTACCGTTTACTGATTTTAAACCTTGTATCAAAAAGTACCTACGCCAGAAGTGGCAGGCGTCATGGGATGATGCAGTCAATAACAAACTGTATGCCATCAACCCAACCCTGGGAGAATGGACTCCTTCCTACAGAACTATCCGTAGGGAGTAGGTTGTCATTGCAAGAATCAAAATTGGTCATACATACATTATCTACCCTTATTAAAAATAACTATCATCGGCAGTAGCATTTATCTGCAACATCATATTACTGAGAGTTTCTAAACGGATGGCAATATTCATGTGAAATACAAATACATACCTGTGTTTTGTGGATCCTCTTGCACACACAAACACACGCGCGCATAGGTCAGATGTTAGCTGTGTCGGTCAGTAAATGCTTAGGCGGTTCGTCATGTACACATACGGAATCAAAATATTTTCTAGTTTTTATTGTGTAATAAAGATAGTAAACTACGAAACTTTAAGACAAATATATTACTGATCTCAATGGCAATAAAGAAGTGGCATGTTGTTGAATTACATCTTGAAGAATAATATTTAGTCAATTTTATATCTTTCTTAAAATCCGAAACACATTACACGATACTGAGTTAAGAATGTTAAAAATGTATTACCAGCATGGAGATGACGTGTATTCATAACAACAACCATAGTAACAATACTGAGACGTGGTATAGCTGTAACTTGTCTGGTAACAGTATGATCCAGCATCCACGGGATTATACAGAGATCCTGAAATTATTAATTAATTTCAATTGGAACATTACAGGTCTTTTGCACAATAAATCTGAGGGAAAAGAACAAATGGTGCTAGATTGTCATTTATTGATTCCTACAAGAAATATAAAGATATTATAATAAATACAAGATTAATAAATAAATAATAGTGCTAGTAATGTTACCGGTTGAGAACATGGTGGCTATTATGTCAGGATCTCAGTTGTTTATGAATGTAAAGCCCGAGGCTAAGATTCTTGAGTAAATGTGCAATCGTTGATTGTCTACTGTAACTCTGAATTTTATCTTTCAATATGAAAAAAAAATCATAAGATGGAATTACATTCATTGCATCATATTTTAACACATGGATTACAAATCTAGCATTATTAGTTATGCATTAATATGTGCAAAATGTGAAACGTGTAAAGTTTCATCAAATGGAGAAAAAGAATGGCAGTACATAAACACACTAGACCTTGTTTCTACTCTACAGCTTTAAACTCAGTAGAAGAAAAGAGCGAAAACAAACAATTTTAATATAATTCAACAAATAATTCATATCCCTTCATGGAAAAATATATTAAGGTTAAATAAGTTCAAATATATATAGAAATCTAAGTGATTGCCAGTGACGAATGAATTCCAAATTTATTGTGCTCATGTATGAATAACCTGTAACAGTGTTCATGTGATAAGAGTCTTGATGTATCACAATAGTATAATCCCAAATGTCCCTAAATAAATTCACAATCATTTTAAAATAGTGATTTAGTTATAGAGTTCAAGAGTACTTTGTAATTCCAATACATAACTGAAAAAAATAAATTATCTCAAAGTAAATACCAACACAAATGGAGTTCAATTTGGAATAAGTAATTATGATATAAACAACCACAATAACAAATATAAATCACAATGCGAGGACCAGGATGAGGGTCATCTTAATTGAACATTCCAGAAAAAGCTCATACCATTATTAGTTTCTGGAATATTCTGTAAGAAGATTGTAAGGCTGTGTCTAGAATTCAAAACTAAATAAACATGTTTACTTTTAATAATAATGTTAATATATAATATACAAACTCAAACAAAAGTAGCCTTGTAATGGTGTTTACAAACCTTATATTAGTCAGGTAGGCAGAAACTCTACTCCTCAATTATGGACAAAGGTCAATTACACAATACAAATTAAATGTACATGGCAAACTTGGAATATTCGATCATTAAAGGTTAATGAAGATCTCCATAAGTGTGTGGAAGCAAATTTCAAAGCACTTCCTTTTTGTAAATTATTGATTGATAGTGAATATATAAATGAAGAAACTTACTTTATGCACTCTACAACCAGACTTAACTAGTTCTAATTATTCGAGAAATTAAAACAAGATGCGTGGTACAATCTACAACCAGACTTGACTAGTTGAAATTATTCGAGATGCATGAGAAATTAAAACAAGATGCGTGGTACAATGTATAAATTTGCTTTTACATTTTCATAGCATGACCATATTAAATCTTTATTGCTTGTTTTCATTTCTTTGTCTTTTTATGGACCACTTCATACACAGTATAAATGGAATGGAAATGACGGCAAGGAGAGAAATAGACAACATGTGGTTGTTTCTTTAAATTATGAATATATTATTAAAACTTTCATAACGTACAGTACATGGTCTATACTGAGTACACTTCGGTCCAATTTATTTTATTTTGTTTTGTTTAGCCTAGAACTGTGGTAGACGTTTCATAATTTTTTTTCTTCAGTTCCACAAGCATGTTTTCGTGTGCAAGTGTTGCATATTGAGGTAAAACAATTATATATACACTTGGTACGATTATGTAACCAAGGTCAACTTTGGTCAATGCTAAATACATGCATCGCAAAGTATAACATCACTTTCAAAAAAGTAGAATGTATACAAGGATGTATACCAAGCAAACGATTTAAAGAATTTACCTCACACACACACACACACACACACACACACACACACACACACACACACACACATACATACATACATACATACATACATACATACATACATACATACATACATACATACATACATACATACATACATACATACATACATAAATACATACATACAGAGACAGGCAGACTGAAAGCCTAACTATAGGGAAATAAAGATATTAGTATATCTGGATGAAATGAATTCATCAAAGGAAACAAATAAATGTTGTGTGGTGTTGATGGAAGCATACACTCGTGTTTTTCCATATAGGAGTTGAAGAAAAATAAATGTTAAAATTAGCTAAATTATCTTCCTTCCCCTTACAAATCTGTACCGGGCTATGTATATTTTTTAAGAAGCCAAGACATCCAGGTTTTTGCCACACTGAATTGGTTTCACTCCAAACAAATTTCGTCTCTCTTAAAACAGCCAATGTAAAAAAACGGGTACTACTTCAACGTTGAACAAAATCTCAGTATAAAGACTGAGTACATAATTGAGTGAAAGCCTGTTCTTTATGCCCATGTTTAAAAGCCCCAGCACGATCGAATTCGAAAAATACAGTATAAACGAATAAACTATTAAGTCAGCAATGTAATCAACGCGCGACAGCATGCCGTAGCTTGTTTTCGAAATGTCGCTGAGAGAGAGAGAGAGAGAGAGAGAGAGAGAGAGAGAGAGAGAGAGAGAGAGAGAGAGAGAGAGAGAGAGAGAGAGAGATAGAGAGAATTTGTGGTCTAATTATGTGAATGGAGAACACAGACTCTAAAACCATTCAAAGAGGATCCGTCACCACTTAAAGCAAATTGATTAATAATACCGTTCATTACTCACTTACCTATGATGACGCAAATACATGCGGCATGAATCTCATTGCCATTTTCTCCAAAATAGTCATAGTCATGTAAAAGTTCCTTTATTTTGTATTAAGCCCTCAATGGAACACTAAACTAAATTGATCTCATTACACCGATATCTCTTCCAAGAATTAATCTATCTTTGTCTCTCCGGAATATAAATCACACTGATAAAGGTAAGCTAGGTGAGTAATGGTAAAGACAATCCAACACGGCACGATAAACATAACAGTAGATTACTTCAAAATTTGATGCTTCTATCTTGTATACAAAATACGGCCAGGACTGACAATCAAAATATAGTTATCATTCATCTATTAAGGAGATATGATCGTCACTTCATGGGCACACTCAAAATCGTTATTCTTTATACCTCAATGTGGATAATATGAATTTCTAACCATATATATATATATATATATATATATATATATATATATATATATATATATAATGAAGTAACCTAAAGGATATTGTTTACTCGAAACGAAGTCACAACATAGCTCACTTCCAGCAAATGCATTTTTATTTTAATAGTCAGTCTTCCTTTAGCATAGTTTTATTATGGTGGTAATAACACATATGGCCAGTATGCAAATAGAAATGACACTAAGTGGACAATGGGAATTACAATTAGTCCACGATTGAGAAGGACGATATTGTGAGGAAAACGATAAATGCAATACATCTTTTGTAAATAACATTTAAAGCATATATGATAATGAACGAAAAGTGCAAGAGTGCTTACACACTATATGTATTCACATCCATGATAAGAGAAGGAATGCTAACACATGCACAAACATGATATCGTCCT
Source organism: Unio delphinus (assembly GCA_029339505.1). Classification (NCBI taxonomy): domain Eukaryota; kingdom Metazoa; phylum Mollusca; class Bivalvia; order Unionida; family Unionidae; genus Unio; species Unio delphinus. Next base: position 244,823 of record JAQISU010000378.1, read on the forward strand.
GAATAGGTTAGAAAAGTTGACAATATACATTTACCTAATTATCAACACCATCATACACACCTAACACAGATTTTTAAAAAATTTAAATTTATGATTAAAAAGTCAAAACGGACCGGTACCCAAACGGTCCACGACTAAAACCATCTATTGCTTAAAAGGCCCGGTCCGATAAGGCCTGACTCAAAAATATCCATTTATGTATAAATTACCAATTACTAATATAATGTATATTAACTTTAACTAATACGTAATTATCAAATCCTTGTTTTACTGTACAATGTTTTTAAATAATGTGCATTACAGAATCATTGTGCAGTATGTAACAATCGTGCATTATGAAACTAATTGCAACACGCTTTCTACTTGTTCTATGTTAAAAAAACAAAGAAAATAGTTAATGTGAAAAAGTTAAAAGAAGGCAGAAACAGTGTGTAAGAAATCACTGGAAGGAAAGCAAATTAATAACATATTTGTTATAACATATTGTTACGTGCTTAGGCTCGAATAAACAGTAACATAGAAAGAGTGAAAATAACAAGCTTGTAAAAATTTAACAAACAATTTATTGAGTACAAATATTTTCATAAAAGAAAAATAAACTTACTGTTTTAGGAATCAAATCCAAAGTTAATCCAAAATGAATTCACAATATAATCCACTAGTGGAATTGCAAAAGTCCTGAAAATAAAATGTCCTAAATAATTCCCAGTTCGAATCTTTGTGATGTATCCAAGATGGAAGACGATGTCACGTAATGAAGTCAGTTCTGATCTTATGAAATTTCAATGAGCACAAATGTTTTTTTCCCAGATAAATAACACAATAAGTCGTCTTGATCCAAACGAATTGAAATAATTTCCAATATCAGGTCAACATCTGATGTTTACTTGTAGAATATATAGGTCATCCCAATTTTCAAGAAAATATCTCCCAATTAATGAATTTTAAACCCAAAATGTCAAATTTGAATCTGACAAACCAACAAAAATAAATGTTTTAAATCAAATATATGTAACAATATCAAGACTAAATACGATTTAGTGTCAATCACGTGTGGTATGTGTATGACAGCTTTGTCAGTGTAATGACTTTAAAAAAATAGTGATAATCTCATTAATGATGACTCCTCCTATTTCATATAATTGCAATATCGTTGATACATAAATCTGTACTTTATGTTGATTATATATAATGGATGCTTTACATAGACATTTGCTATATTATCCGCATTGTACAAACCGTTCTTGCGTTGAGGTGGTAATGAAAGTCATGTCAGAATTAGGAGGTTGTTTATAAACCAAAGAAAAAACAACCAAAAATGTTATTGTGGGAGAGAAAGACAAAAATAAGAAACGATGTCATGTCTACCTAGTATATTATCAATAAAAGACAAACAAACGCTAATGCCATTGTAGACTAAGTATTTTCTGTCTGCATGATTTTGGAATAACAATTTGATATTTCGCTGACTACTCGTCTCTAACAGGAAACTCTAGAGGTCTCCATTTTCCCATAAGAATTCCATTTTTGATATAAAATCATTGTATTAACTGTACAAGCTGGGCATAAATCAGGGAAGTCGTTTCCAAAAGAATCAACTTTTTAATCCAAACAAGGCTTGTCAGTTACATGTTGATTAACAACAAACTTATCTCCAGCTAAGCCATTGTCTAGTAATAAATGAATGCTCTCTACGGATAAGGCATATGCTGTTATGACTGTAAGGAGTCCTGAGACTAAGTCTGATGACAAATTTACACTATGGCTATGAAGATGAACAAAGTCGCACTCTACTCCTAGAAATGAATACTCTCACTAGAAGAGGACTTCTTAGAAAAAGGCAAGGTACCTGATAATAAGACTGAGAAGATTCGTGTCAATTAATATTTTATTAGGGATGGGATTGGCCGAATCACGCAAGAGTGAAATAGAACCCTTCCATGAGAATGGTTCATAATTCTCTATAATAAGATCAGACTGTTTTTAGATCCAACATATGTTTTGCTTTCAATGCATGACCGTGAACTTGACCTCTTAGAAATAAGACTATTTGGAATAGGTCTGTGTTGATTTTGATGCTTATTTTTTTAAATTGTAGCAATCAGAAATAACGTGTCCTTTCTTCTTACAATACGTACACGTAGGAAAGATAAGGATTTTTGAGCAAGCTTATCAAAAGCTTGATTTCTAATCGGTGTGCCATATTTAAATTTAGGAGGGTATTCTTAGGCTGCAAATATATTTCTACCAGAAAACTTCTGTGTGAAAGTCTTTTTACAAAAGAAGCTTTATGAGCTATGAAATACTCGTCAGCGGAACGAGTAGCATTTACCAAGGCTTAGACCTCACGCTCATCAAGATAAATCATAATTTCAGTATGGACACAGTTTTTGACCTCTTAAAGTTTTACAAGTTGTCTGAGATTTTCGTAATCTGTGTTAACCTTTCTAGATAAGCACCAACTATTAATTTTCCCGTGCAAATTCTACATCGGTCTGTTGAGTTGCATTTCCAGTTAGGGACATTGCTCCTTCTCAATTACGATTATTTTACAGTTGGCAAAATATCCAGTCAAAATCATTGGGGGGGGGGTCTATAATCAAATAATTCACTGGTATTTGCAAATAAAAATAAACCAGATGGAGCACCTAGCTGGATTCTTGTTTGAATACCAACCGGTACTTATCAGATCGAACAGATTAATGATGAATTTCATTGCAGAATTAAATCTATTAGAGGAAAAGAATTGTAAAAAAAATAGCTATTTGTTCACGAACCAAATTTGTCTTCCGCGATAGAAATAAAATCATTCGTCGTGGATATATATCAGTCACCAATCAGATCAGTGCTAGGATGGCCTGATGTTGCCCCGGAGGCACCACCACCAATATCATAACCAACACGGTCTAATTCTACGAACTTGCTATCTAAGACACTTTCAGACCTTAAATTAGTTTTATTAGTGACGACCTTAAAACAAATCGAGAAATTTTGCGTAATTAATTTAGTAATTATCTTCTAGATATGTTATCATCGCAATCATTGAAATAATTGAAATAATAAATAAAACTGTATTTACCTTTGAATTTATTCAGCAAAATCTTATACAGGGAATAATCAAGTCAGAAAAAAAAACAGATTTAAGCAATTCATGGTATTAATTATCGCAAAGATGGTTAATTAATTACGGAGAGAGGTCAACAGTTATCTTCTTTTGATCAGGTCGTTGACAGTAAGAAGGGAGATAGCTACTGAATCATTGAAGAAAGATGCCTGGCGGTTTTTGTCTCTCTTTAATAAATAGTGAAATAGTGAAATATCAGAAAATAAAAAATTCTAGATATTTTTATGACTGGGAAAAATCCGGAATTTCATCTGTTATAAGAAGCCAGATGTTTCCAAGCTTCAGAATATCTTACATGTTTCGGCAAGCAATGATAGAGGTCCCAGAATGACAACAAATTAAATAAATATCTCGTAATATATAACTAACGGAGACCGCTTAGCCTGACAGTTATCTCTAACGATACTTAAACATTATCTTCTGGTCATATTTCTTGGAAGAATGCATACTTTTGTATATTTTCTGCGACACGTTGAACAGAACACGATACAATCTCAAAATACCTACCAGCTTCTTTCAATGATTGAAAATTATTTCTTCATCAGTCTCTTTATTTACAGACCTAACCGGCCTCTTCGCAAATATTCTTATATATCTTCCAACTTTTCTACTTCTGCAGTTTTAGCTCTGTAAAAAGGCTTGTTAATTATAAATATGATTATTAAGTTTGTCGCAATCAATATGATCGATCACAAGACCATACATGATTTCTCGAATATAAATTTATGACAAAGATACCTTTATTCCAACACTATATCTGAGATAACCATTATTACTGACAACACCGAATGGTTTGTGCAGTCGACAGTTTCTAATAATACCATCACGTGATGCTTCATAGTTCTTGATAGTAGGATGTCTCACAAATTCATTTGCTCCATTTAAATATAATATGATTTGTCTAAATTGTTATTTTGAAATTTTACTATATATTCTTCAGGGGTTCTTATAACATTTTCACTGTTTTTATTTTTTCTCATACTATTGTTTTAACTCTCTGTATCTTTTACCGCCACATTGTACACACAACTGTGTTTTTCCTCTGACTGCAGCATCACATCGTAAACACAGTTTCGGTCCTCGACTTCCATTACGAACACTTTGTAAAGGCTGTTCACATACGTGATTTACACAGGATTTGTTACAAGGGGTTGAAGACCCTATCATCAGCCACCTAAACTGATTCTTTATTTGAGTCCTTGCATATATAATATTTTTTATTTAAATTCTTGTTTAACTATAATATGGAAGAGTTTGAAAGATTATCCACAAACAAGTCATGGAAAGCTATTTTTTCTTAATCAACATTGGATCTCGACAATAACTCCTGCCTTGCGGGTACGAGAACTGGCTGATCTGAATAATAATAATAATAATAATAATAATAATAATAATAATAATCTGAAGTAGTATTCGGAGTGTAATAAGAGAATTTCGTGATGATTGGTGCATCTCGCGTATGGTCAACATTCAAAATTATAGGCGATGATTTGTCATTGCCAAAGGTGTCGACAAAGTCATTGACGTTACAATGACCAATGAGCGAGAGAAAAAATTGATTATCTCAACGATCAAAGATATTTGTTTAGAAATCTGGTTTGATTAGTGTCCGCGACAAACGCGACACTGTCCTTGCTAATGACAAAAGATGCTATAATGAGTACAAATGCCAAACCAGAATATTGACCGGTATTGACAAATCGTATTATATACGATCATATCCTGTAATCGCGGTTATTTATGGGGTATATCCACTCACTGATAAACCCAATATTGATGATTTAGCACCAGTGAAATTTCAAAAATAAATTTTGTAGCTGAACGAGTAATTTAACATTTTGCAAACGCGATACGTGGAAATGGCTTAACTGATCTAAGACGTAAAAGGATCCGATAAACGATGGGCTACAATTGATAATGTATCTAAGTTATTTTTAAAAAATATTAAAATTCCCAATAATAGTAAACCGATAATGAGAGAAATTTTATACGATTCGAAGTATACCTTGAAAGGAGCTCCAATAAATATCTTTAATCACAATGCGCACGCGTTGACTACTATCACAGTGACAATATTTCAACGAGATTGGACCGTCAATTTTACACAGGAAACATGTTTCATTTTATTCACGAAATAAGTAAAAACGATCCTATATCAGTATGGTTATTTAAGAGTTCAGATGATGACAAATGTGGTAAATGTTTGCGACCTCACCGTGAAATTGACCGTCTAGAATCTCTCCACGAAGAAATGAAAAATCGTGTGCAGAAATTTTCAGCTCAAAATATTGAGCAATTACTAAATAAACGTTTCACTGTTCAATTATTTGCAACTCATTTTGCAAGAGAAAAATTCGTGGAAACCAACACCATTTGAATTTCTTGAAATTTAGTGTGTGGTAATACTCCAGATAGGATCAGTCCCTCTCGTTTAACCTCAAGTCCACCTGGCTCATATAAGTATCTTACTATTTGTTTCGAAAACTCATGTCGTTGTGAAGGTATATATTTCTTTGTGAACGCGTTAATAGGTTTCAGCGCAGTAGTTCGAGTAATTTCATTATTTAATATATTTCTCACACTTGGGAGTCTTGTAACCCATTCTCGAGATCTTACATCTTTCTGAATTATTTCCTTTGCATACTGATATCCAAATAATCGATCAGCAAGAGATAGATCAAATTGCCGAATACTTGCCTGATCGCGATGAATTGCGGTATGTCCTAGGCTGATTTTGACGTTATGTTGCTTGATCAGCGTTGATACAACACCTTGAAATTCCTTGCCATGATCAACCTGTGATAGCTGTGGCCATCGTAGACATCCACGTTAATAAATTCGTTCCAACGCAGAATCAGCTGGCGCCTTCGTAAATTGATAGTATCATGTGGTTAAAAAAATTGTCAACCTGATGAACTTCATTAGGAACACTTACATCAAAATGTGCATACTTAATTCTTTCAGGCGGTGGTAGATACATTTGCCATAATGAGTGTCGTGATAACCAATCTGCAGCAGCAGCACAGGTAACATCTGCTGCATCCGCGAGTTTACCAATCGATGCTTTGATTCTCCAATATCCTCTTGGGCTATAAAAAATCGATTCCATATTATTAATAACCAGCCCATAGCCTAATACTAGTTTACCTTTCTTACTAACCAGCTAGCCACTGATTCTTTGAAAGAGTTTTTTTTTATTTGGAATTTAACACGTGAATTAATTTTACACCTGCAATGTGCCTATATTGCAAGTGTGTACTTTTATAAGCATCACGAGCATGCCACGCTTTATCAATTTCATTTATCGAATATTCACCTGGTTTTAGTTGATCTTGATCATCAAGTAGGTAATAAAATTTTATCATGGAAGGTGTTTTCCTCCGGGTCCCCGGTAATTTTTCTAATGATCCTGCAATATCACCTCCTCGGTTTTTATATCGTGTAGAGTAGAAATAAATTTAAATTTCTTTGTACCACATTTTTCACACTTACATGTAAGTGCTTATCTGTTATTTTTGCTATAATAGTTTTTATTTCATTAGTTCGCGCCCTGCATTTCAAATAATACAGATCCATATTATCTATTATACAACATATATGTAATTGAGTTTTTCAGCGAAAAGAAAACGAGAACTAATTAAATATCATGCAGTGCTAACAAAATTTTATCAGGATGATAATAAGAGGTCCATCTGTGAGTGATAAAACGCAACTGCTACTTAACTTAATGATGAGATGGCTCCAGTGGAATAAATTGTATCTGATAGTACCGTCTGTGGATGATCAGCGATGCTAAGAAGTCTTAAAAGACTTTAATGAAAATGCAAAGATGATAAATGAAGATGGTGATGGTATTAATTTTATCACTGATATTGATGAAGCACTATTTGTGGATGACCTTGATGGATTTATTACTTAGTTTAGCATATTTTCCAGAGGTAGGCATAATAATACTGATGTGATTTATGTTAGTCAGCGGTACACACAAATACCAAATGTGATCAGGGATAATTGTAAAATTTTAGCTGTATTTAATGGAGTTGATACACATACCTTGCGAAATATTCATCAGCCTTGGTGTAGCGGGTATATGGACATAATACAAATTAAATATTTCTTCTCGCATTCACAAACTAACCCGGACGGAATTATAAAAATAAATGTACATGATCCAATATCGCGTTAGCGTATAGGTCTTGATCAAAGATGTGGATAATTCACAGCCGCAAAGAGGGCGCAACCTCGATAAGGTGTCAACGGTTAAACAATCACGAGCATACTTTTAGACAAAATCCAAGACAACTGCACAGTAACAAACTTAACTTGAGTGAGACTCTCGGTTAGTTCGAGAATCCGGTTTAGCATTATTGACATTATTTTTCGTTTTTATAAGCAGCATTAGTTTAGCAAAACTGTTCGCCCTCTCTGCTGCTAAACGTGATAGTACAATAGTTATAACTTATACACAAACATTTAATGGCCTACATACCTCTGCAGCTGACGATGGGCAAGTCTTTAAAGTTTATTGGTGTGGTCCGTCTCAGATTAACATCATTTGACAGACACCCTAGTATCGAAAGTTAAAAACGTTATGTTTCTCTGTTTTCTCCATAAAATGTATCTTCGTTTTTGGTTTATTAGAATTTCATTTTTTAAATAATGTATGTATGTATGTATGTATGTATGTATGTATGTATGTATGTATGTATGTATGTTTGTATGTATGTATGTATGTATGTATGTATGTATGTATGTATGTATGTATGTATGTATGTATGTATGTATGTATGTATGTATGTATATAGGTAGGTAGGTAGGTAGATAGGTATATGGTAGATAGGTAGGTAGTTAGGTAGATAGGTAGGTAGGTAGACAGGCAGGCAGGTAGGTAGGTACAAAACTACACGCAGAACTGTACAGCAGAAACTGCGTCAGATGCGAGATACATGGCTGAGCAAAACAGCTGATGCGATCCAGTGCTTCGCAGACCAGTATGGCATGAAGAACTTATAAAATGCCCTTAAAGAAGTGAATGAACCTACATCTTCTCGATCATCCCCCATTCTTAGATCAGACGGGAACACACTAGTTGCTGATAAAGAGAAGACTATTTAACGTTGTGCTGAACATTTTGACAGCGCCCTCAAATCGCCTTCATCCATCAATGATAAAGCCATCAGTCATTTCTCGCAATTAACATTCAACAAAGCACTCGATGACCCTCAAATCTTGCTGGCGACACATAATGCAATGCATCCGCTCTCCAGTAACAAAGCAACTGGTTCAGGCTCCGTCCCAGCTGAAGTCTACAATTAATAAGGCACATCCCTAACAGAAAGGCTTCACCAGCTATTTTCACTGATGTTGCAGCTAATGACGATAAAGCAGGAATTCAAAAACACTTCCATAATCTACCTATATCAGCGCAAAGGGAACCACCAGGCCTGCGACAATCGCCAAGGTATATCCTTACACCCAATCGCTGGAAAGATAATCGCCGGAATCCTACTGAACCGCCTCAATATGACCTTGACTAGGGACTACTGCCCGAAAGATATTTCAATATCAGGAGAATCTGATAATATTCCTTCACTGAGTGGGACAGGTACAACTAAATTAATTAGATGTTTAACATGGCTATTTCCTTCAAAATACTAGTACTCCTATAATTTATTTATATCCCAGGAGCACTAATACTATAATTTAACTAATTCATTTTCTTAACTTTGCAAGGGCCGTATTATCTAATCTGAAAAAAAGTATGAAGAATGCACAAGAGTGACACAACTCCATTATCAGACTCAAAAGTTCTCTCCATTATAGTTTTTTTTCAAACCAGAGTTTCATTTTTAACTTGAATTGCTGAAAGCCCAATTCATACATAACTTGATGGAAAATTCCAGATATGAAGTTTGAACCTTGATCAGACTGAACAGATTTGGGAAGGCTGTACTGAGTAAAAAAAAACCTTTATCAAAGCTTTTACTATTGTTTTACATTTTATATTCCTTAACTGAATTGCGCCTCTGGAAACCACGTTGACGAACACATAATGGTCAACAGGTATTGGTTACCTGACTTGGTCTTGGGTAAGGGACCTACAAAATCTACCATAATTCTACTAAATGGTTCGTCAAAGGCAGGAATAGGTGAACCATAGTTATCTTCTGATTTGGTTTACCTACCATTTGACAAGTATGACAAGATCTACAGTATTTGGCAACATCACTTTTGATTTTTGGCCAATAGAAGTGTGTCAAGATCTTGTGATAAGTTGTATTAATCCCTAAATGACCAGCCAAAGGAGTTTCATGGGCCAGATTAAGTATTTCCTGTCTGTAAGGTTTTAGAACTACTATTTGATAGTTCACCGACCACTCATCACCAGCAGGTACCTCGGGAGGTCTCCATTTTCTCATAAGAATTCCATTTTTAATGATATAACAGACAGGAACTTCATTTGCTTCAGTCTCATTTATGGCCCTTTGAAACAAACAGGAGATCTCAGGATCTTTTACCTGTTCGACGACAAGTGACTGTGGTTTATCACCCTGATTAGAATAAAGACAATGAGTTGCTAAAAGAGGATCACTATGATCAATACCTTCTGATTGATCCAAACAAGGAGTAAAAGTGATCTCATCAAAAGCCTGACCTATATACGTGTCAGCTAAAGGAATGCTGACCTCATCAACATCATTCTCGAGAGCTTTATTTGCCATAGCTCTGGTAACTACACAAGCTTGAAATATATCAGGAAATATTTTGTCAATTGGATCAACTTTTTGATCCAAATCAGGCTTGTCAGTTACAAGTGGATTAACCACAACCTTGTACCCAGCTAAGTCGTTGCCTAGTAATAAATGAATGCCCTCTACGGGTAAAACCGAGACTATTCCGATTGTCACAGGTCCTGACACTAAGTCTGATGACAAATTTACACAATGGAGAAGAACATTAAAAAAGCCGCACTCTACTCGCTGAATAAGAACACTTTCATTAGAAGAAGTCTTCTCAGAAAAAGGCAGAGTACCTGATAATAAAAGACTCTGAGAAGTTCCTGTGTCCCTTAAAATTTTAATAGGGGTGGGATTGGCTGAATCAGTCAAGAGTGATATAGAACCCTTCGATATGAATGGTTGATAATTCTCCATAATCAGCCAATCATTTTAAAATCTTGTTTACATCCCTGATACCAGGTCAGAAATTAGGTCAACACCTGGTGTTTATTCGTAAAGTATATAGGTCATCCATTTCTAGAAAATCTCTCCCAACTAACGAATTGTAAACCCAAAATGTCAAATTTGAATCTGACAAACAAAATTAAATGATTTAAATCAAATATACGTAACAACATACATACATACATACATACATACATACATACATACATACATACATACATACATACATACACAGACAGACAGACAGGAAAACTAATTATAGGGAAATAAAGATATTAGTATATCTGAATGAAATGAATTCATCAAAGGAAACAAATAAATGTTATGTGGTGTTGATGGAAGCATACACTCATATTTTTCCATATAGGAGTTGAAGAAAAATTATGTTATAATTATTATCTTTATCTCCTTTACAAATCTATACAGGGCTATGTATATTTTCTTAAGTAGCCAAGACATCCATGTTTATGCCAAATTGAATTGGTTTCACTCCAAACAAATCTCGTCCATCTTAAAACAGCCAGTGTAGCACAACGGGTACTACTTAAACGTTGAACAAAATCTCAGTATAAAGGCTGAGTACATAATTGTGTGAAAGCCTTTCTTTATGCCCATGTTTAAAAGCCCCAGCACGATCGAATGCGAAACTTTCAGCACAAACGAATAAACCGCAATGTAATCCACGCGCGACAGCTTGCCGTAGCTTGTCTTCGAAGTGCCTCTGAGAGAGAGAGAGAGATATAATTGGAGAACGCAGACTCTTACACCATTCAAAGAGGATCAGACACCACTTAAAGCAAACTTTCTAATAAAAACGTTCATAACTCACTTACCTATGATGATGCAAATAAATACGGACATGAATCTCATTGCCATTTTCTCCAAAATTGTCATAGTCATGTAAAAAGTTCCTTTATTTTGTCTTAAGCCCTCGACGCAACACTAAACTAAATTGATCTCGTTACACCGATATCTCTTCAAAAGAATTAATCTATCTTTGTCTCTCCTGAATATAAATCACACCGATGAAGGTAAGCTAGGTAAATAATGGTAAAGACAATACGACACGGCACGATAAACATAACAGTAGATTACTTCAGAATTTGTTTCTTGTATCTTTTATACAAAATACGGACAGTACTGACAATCAAAATATAGTTATCATTCATCTATTCATATGATATCATCGTCACTTCTAAAGACGGCTGAAAAATCATATACTAGTATCATAATTCGTAAGTCTTCTGTATGACTCGGTCGGGAAGCGAACCTGCAACTTCCCATATTTGAGGCGGACGCTCTAACGACATAGGCCATTGGATCGTCTGCATGTCAGCAGTGATTGCTTATATAATTTCAGACCTCTAACTAATTTGACATAGAACTTAATTCTAATATAATAAAACATACAAATAATTTGTGCATTGGATTGGAATACAGCCCAACATAATTTCTTTCTTGATTATATAAAGAAATAAGTTCTACTTTGAAAAGCAGGTGTTCTGCAACATGTTTTAGAACCGCGTCATGTTACACAAGAGGATCCCTGGTCTGCACCTCAAAGCATAGCCTTGACCCAAGAATTCATATAAAATTTGTCCACTATGAAACTAAATACAGGATATAAAAAGATGTTGTCTTGCTGTCAACTATGATACAAAGATTGAAGTTTGTGAAATTAATAACGAAAACAAATGGAATCCAGTTATTAGCTAATGAGCAAATTTCAAAACGTTTTGTCACTCTAGTCCCGTGTTCTGCTAATTTGTCTGCCTAGTGTTTCTGTTTATTTCGTGTGTATCTGCTTTTCAAATGTGCATGCATGAACTATCCATCTATGAGTATCAGGTAATAAGCGGTATCAAATTACAGAACCCTTTAATTTTTTTAATTTTCTGGCATGAATTTCGTAATTTGGGTGTCCATATTTCATTGATTGGCGAGTTTGTTTTCTTAAATCATATATTAAGAAACAGTTATGACTCCTAGCAGGTTCAATGTATTTTTCATCTCTTGTCATTCAAGAACTTGACAAATTAGATAATTGAAACCTGTCACCAAATGTGAGCCATGTCAGACCTTATCAAGATGCTAGCTTCAATTCATGCAAATAAATAATAAAACAACTGCAAAAGGTAATTCTAATAATACTAAACGGATACCGAATTTGCACTTTAAAACTCAAAACACTTCAAACAACAATGATAAGTTACAATTATATTACCGTACACAAATGCCAAAAGTAAAAAGAAAAACTAAACTTTATCTTAAAACAAGAAAGTTTCACTTCAAACCGGGAAATATTCCTCATAACAAGTTTGTAAAAAGAGTGACAATTTTAGAGAATGATGTTCTAGAAACACTGTATTAAAGACTTTCTGATGAAAAGTACCTTATTATCACACAAAGATAAAGTTCAAACCCTAGTACTGTAATAGAGTGAGTTTTTATGCAAAATGAGCAAATAAGACGACCAAGGATTCAAACGTTCGCGTGCATCCTAAACAAATTCGTTATTGTTCAATGTTACACAAATGTTATCGATCTATTGATGTTCTATTTTTCTTTGCATAATTCATGGAGCAAATGATAAACAATGATTAACAGGTAAAATGTCATTTTTTCAAACAAAATGTAGCTGACAAAATATTTGCACAAACACCATTTATTCGGAGATGTAGGTTTCGTTGTATAATTCATTACTGCAACAAAATATAATAAAAGTCACGTCTTTAAGGGGTATGGGTGGCAACGATAGCCTGCCAGTAGCTTCCCTTTCGTCAATTGATCTTACCCAGGTTTTCCCGGCCTCTTATCGGCTAGTTATACTGACCGAAATGCATAGCCCATTGGGTGCTGAAAAATGGAGTTAAAGACAGACCAACAACGAAATGTGCTAGCTCAATCTCAGTGATGGAATAAGGGATATAACCAATCTAATGAAGTTAATACCTTGACTCTGTGTGTGTGTGTGTGTGTGTGTGTGTGTGTGTGTGATTTTGATTCTAAACGTAGCTTTAACACTTTTTCAGTCATATCGCTACAATGTCTGCAATGGGACAGTTTATAGTGATGCCTAGCACTGGGGCATCTTGTCGCAGAATGTATCACGATGTCCCACCCAGTTACATTATCCTGACACCCGGACGACAAGTCCTAACACTAAACTTTTAATGATGTGCTCCAAGCAAGGCAGCTGTTAGTACCATTTTATAAAAGTCGGCCTGGGTTTGAACCCGCGACCTCATGACTCCGAGAAATATGCTCTAACCACTATGCTACCGTAGCTTGACAGAGAGAGAGAGTTGTAAATGAAACGTTAATGTATTAAAAAGCACACGGAAGCATAACATACGATAACTGTACAATTCTGAAATGAGTGCCATGTCAAAAATAATGTGAATGTACTTATATTATAAGGAAGGTAATGTCAGACACTACTGGGACACTTCTGTGATAAAGATATCATACTGGCCCTTTTCGGATGAAACACTTACAAGCACTTACAACCAAGCATTCCTTATTTTATAGTTCAACTGGAATACAGTCATTCAAAATATCTTCATGAGTAATATTAAGATATTCAGTGACTGTCTTCTGTATGCCTCGCACCCCGTTCACCTAAAGCCACGCAGACTACACCTTACGCGTTTGCTTTGAGTGTCGAAGAGTTCTTGTTTTAACTTAAATCTGTTACACGAACAAGGGTGTTATTGGTGAATATTAATCGAGATTTTCCTGTTCCTGGCCGAGTCATTGTTTGCCCTTCGATTAGAATCCACCGTGTATATATATATATATATATACATATATATATATATATATATATATATATATATATATATATATATATATATATATATATATATATATATATACACTTTTACAATCATATTGATACGATTTCTTCACCGTGGCAACTTAACGTGACGTCAAGCACTGGGGTATCATGTGGCAGACATGTAGCATGATGACCCACCTAGTCACATTATTTTGACACCAGGCCGACCAGTCCTAACTCTAACCTCTTAATCCTGAGCGCCAAGCGAGGCAGCTGTTAGTACCATTTTTGTAAGTCTATGCTATGATTCGGCATGGGAACGAACCCACGACCTACCGCATACGAGGCGGACGCTCTAACAACTAGTGTTACGGAATTGTATAAACCCTTTTATTTATTAAATGCATGTACTCGACTTTGCATTTTAGAACAACTATACCTGAGGGTGATTCATATATATTGTGTTGTATTTCGAAATAATGAGTTTGATCCATCCTATGCCGCACGTGCGAAGTGCTTTTGATGGGAAGAACCGAATGCTTCCAGTGCACAGACAATATTTGCGCATAAATACCTCACCGTAGGTAAGGCTCTTTACATTTCGGAACGTTTTGTCAATCAGCAGTCTATATTAAGAACTTCCACATCTTCCGCTGTAGAGGTATGAAAGTTTATTAATTTCGTGATTTAAAGATATAACTATTGTACTACCACGTCCATTTTTTGTAAGTTTGCTATAAGGCTTTGGTTTACGCAGTATAATGCACATATTTATATTCATGTTTGCGACTTAGCAAGGCATTTATGTTAGTAATATTACATTTTAAGAAATATTTAGTACAGTAGGGGTCTTATCGAGCAGGGTTAGGTACTTGTAGTACCTTGTTGTTTTGTAATTATTGTGCCGGTAATATAATCTGCATTACCCGTGCATAACATTATTACGTTTTTTATGTCTGTGTCATGTATAGTATAATGTATTGGATATGTTTCAGCTGTGTTGTGTTGAGCTGTTTGGGGTGTGAAGAGCTGTGTTGTGTAGAGCTGTCCGGAGTGTATAGAGCTGTCCAGAGTATCCAGAACTGTGATCGACGTGGTGCAAGTTGCAGCCACAGGAATTAACTGTAGCAGCTGAACTGTAACAACGTTAGAGCTTAAATAAAGTGTGCTGATGGCAGAGTGTATCTCCTTACATATAATATATTAGCTGTGGGCCTATTTGATTTTGTCTGCTTCTAAGAACTACTTGTATCTTTCTGGACTGTAAAGATAAGTAGTTAACATGTCCTTTTTTGTTTTCATAATCTCACTATCTTGGATGAATTCATTTTACTTCATTATCTAACTTCAACATTGCTATCTGAGTAAACTGTATCCATATCTTTATTATAAAATCACTGTGAATCATTCACCTTTTGTATTTGTATTTTGTGAAGTAATTTATTTGTAGTTTTCATAAGTACATTTGTGCGTTCTTCTGTTCATTATTTGGATTCAAATACACGCACGTATTCATAATTAATTGTTCATTCAAGTCATTCATTTTTAAATATTATATCTATTGGGGTGTGAAGAGCTGTGTATCCATGAAAAACTTTGTAACAAGATAACCGGGTGCGATTTTCGGATTCACAATAGAATACGGTTGACGATGATCGTCAACCGTGTTCTACTGTGAATCCGAAAATCGCACCCGGTTATCTTGCTACAACTAGGTAACCAGAACGAGGTTGGATAAGGGTGTACATGACGTAATTTGCAACATGTGGCGAGTTTCGTCACACACACGTAACCCGGATAGTCCTTTTCTTTCGAACAGATTTCAGATTGATAATGAAATTGATTAAGTTAGTTTGAAAGATACCATTTCCTCAGGTGATTTTACCTACTATCATAAGATGACTACATCAACTTAAAATGATATTTTATGGAGATAAATATTAAATTCATTAATTGGTATCAGAGTGCAATTATTTTCTTTATCAACATCTTTAAGATTGTGTTTCTGTCTGTTTTATTGATGACGTAAAATCTCGATTTTGCAGGTCATAAAATCATTTTACTACATGTATATACATGAGTACATAAATACAAACATATTGAGAAAAGTACAGATTTCAAACGTTTTCTCAACTTGGCTGTTGCTATACTCGTCTATGTAGTTTTCTATCAGTTTTAAAGTAGTACATGAGCACATGCATTCAGCCAGGAAACATCTCCTCGTGGATTAACCACCATCCCCTATCCTTTCATGCATTATTTGAAATCAATCTTAAATATACTTATAGACAAATATAAGATACGTTGACAAGCACTGTGTTTTAATATTTACTTTTTGTAAAGATTTGCTATTTCGATTATATCATGCGGATTGACAAATATGTGGACAGGATAAGGATGTAATTCAATATTTTACGAAGATTTTTTTTTCTTACAGGAATATGCAAAGAACAATGAAGTATGTTTATAACTTCGTCAAGCGCAGCGAAGTTATGATTGCCCGCAGATAATTATATTTGTTTGGAACACAGTTACTTATAACATTAAGGGTAACGCATAACTGATGACCTAATCTAGCTATCGACGGTTGCTCTCTCTCTCTCTCTCTCTCTCTCTCTCTCTCTCTCTCTCTCTCTCTCTCTCTCTCTCTCTCTCTCTCTCTCTCTCTCTCTCTCATAATATACTGGACCTGATACATAAACATAACATTCGGGAGCCAAATTTTTAAGCCACCATATATTCTGAGACATTCCAAATTGTATTACGATAAACAAATGAAAACTGAAACCAATGTTTCCGTAGATCGTTTTGTATCTAAATAAAAATTCAATTATGTAGAATAATATACACACTTGCGAACCAAAATATTGACGCAGGTTTTTCAAAGTTTTTCATGGATAAATTAAGTAGTTCTTTTTCTTTTTTTAATCGCAACAAACACTCAAGAAAACCTTATCTCATTGTCATCATTTTCTTTCCAAACGTAAACTTCTGACGCCTCTCTTGAAGTTTACCGAAGCCTAATTTGCATGTTACAGATAAGCCCTTCAAACCTCACCTCCTACAAAATCTTCGAAACACCAAATACGAAATGTAAATACACAAGCTGGGACAAAACATGGATAAACATTTTGAAGAATGCAAACAATATTAACAGAAAATTAGGGAGCTGTGAATAAAACCTTGAATGCATCGCACCTGTTGCGATTTCGTAAAGAAACCAAATATACATTATATATGGTTCCAAAAGCGTGATAAATGACATTCGTATTGCGATGATGTAAACATCACCTCATGTTACCATTCATTATTTATATACAATGGATTTGATTAAAACAAAACATTCAAACTCCTCCATACCCACCCACCTCTAACTCAGAACAAAGACGGTAAGTGGCTAGAGCCTTTTAGTCACACACACACATCCCTAACTCAGAAAACAGACCGTAAGTGGCTAAAGCCCTTTTAGTCACACACACACACCAAACTCAGAAAATAGACGGTAAGTGGTTCAAGTCATTTTAAGCAAACATAGCAGATATATAACTTTTTAAATCCCAACATTAACGTATTTTTCAATTGCTTCGTGTGCTATCTTCTTTACATGATCTAAAAAGTTGTAGCAATTTGAACAATATTCATTGTTTCAAAATCATATGATTAAAATTTAGTTGTATGGGTCATTTGAGCTAAATACATTCGTGATTGTCATTCGCAAAATGATTCATACATTCGTCAAATGTATTACAATTAAAAACAATGAAAGACATCGCTTATAACAATGGATAATATAGGGCAGAATGATAATCCGATACTTTTAGTCAAATGTATTACAATTAAATATAATGAAAGATATCGCTGACAAATTATTTGAATCTAGTACACATGTTATAGATACTTGCGTTAATTTTTAACGGCACCACGAACCCTCAAAATTACATTTATTATTCTAATAACTCAAGAAATGAGTCAAGCGACATATATACGTCTCTATGAATGATGGTGGAGGTATGGAGTGTGGTGTGGTGCGGTGATCTAGGTCAGTGAATTTTTCCATGCATGGAATAGGAAGCGTGCCACCAGAAAATCATTTCCAACAAATTCTTATCTTACATTTAAATCACTTGGGTATAAGATCAAGGAGAAAAGGATTAGTGAGGTAATCAGAATGATATTTAATGGCTTTCACGGCGGTGTTTTCTAATCGGGAGAAAAGTGTCTAATGGTTTGAGCAGCAGGGAGAGTGAACAGACCACTAACCTCTTATAGCAGTCCATTTATGAAAATAAAACTTCCTACAAAAATGAAAACACCTGGTTGCACTAAACCGAGGCCTCTGCAGAATTACAGCATTTCTTTATTTTTTCTATTGACGCATCAAGCATGCCAAATTTGTATGCATCCACATTTTCTGACGCGGGACATTCACTGTTGGTCTTCACTCTCCCTGTTGCTGTAACAACGCAACTAAGTGTAAAATTTTAATCAGTATTAAATCAATAATAATGAGCGATTCCACGCTAACCATGGAATCTCATACAGTTAAACGAGCTCGACATTGACTAGATACAATTATAAAACATGTACCTGTTCGTGATTCTGTCAAGCAACAACTAGAAACGCGTTAGGAGTCTCAAGTGGAATTTACAGATGGTACAGAACTGTTATTTAAACCAATAAAATTGTTACGGCACCTGAAGCAGCACAAAAAGCTCTTGAGGAACTTCATGCTGATAGTGTTGACTGTCTTCAAGCAACTTGACCACTACCCCGGCAACCTACTCCACCACAACCTGAAAATCAGCCACAGTAAAATGGTTGAACTAACATAATAAATAAATTTTTCATCGGAAGGTATTGCGGCTATTAAGAAACCAGACCAATTACTTGATATTGCCACGCATGGATATCGTTATAGAGATTGGTCTGTGAAACACCAATATGTTAAACCTCTGCATCCTTCCTGATATTCAGCAGATCAAATTTGAGTAAGATATTATTCATTTTAACATATTTAACCAGATAGTGGTGAATATATTGAACGAGCAAGACACAAAAGGTAACAAAAAGAGGAAGGAATAACACAACTTGAAAAAGCAAGAGCAGAAAAGAAATTAACTTTACGAACAGGGAAGAGAAAAACTGACAAGCCCTCAAGAGATTAGGCAATAATGGTATGATACAACGCCTGGCATATGTGCAACTCCAAGTGGTATTGCTACTCGAGGAAGTGGTCTAATTACTCCTTTCTCCAATAACAGCTTTGCTGATGCTGATAGACTAGAAATTCTGATTGGCGGAAGACAAGCCGGCAATAATTTCCCAGAAAACAATAATGAAGCAGTTCTATTGTCGGAGATTATTTACAGACAGTATCATGGACATTAATGTTTATCGGTTTCAGATTGATGAAATCGTCGATAAATACCGCGGTGAGTGATGCAATTATATGCGTGACAAGAACATAAGATGATCATACACAATGCTAAACGTGATAACTTTACGATTTTCAATTATAAAGTTATATATATATATATATATATATATATATATATATATATATATATATATATATATATATATATATATATATGTGTGTGTGTGTGTGTGTGTGTGTGTGTGTGTGTGTGTGTGTGTGTGTGTACTCGGTGATGTTATTCGGAGTTTATTCCGATGGATATCCACAAAAGCAATGCCGATTGAAAAGCTACTGGGAATGAAAACGTTGTTCGTGATTAAGGTATATGAATTATTGATGATGTTGTTCTTTAAACATTCTCATAAATCAAGGAAAGACTAGCAGAATTAATAGGACACAAAGTGCAGCCAGTAAGACTAGTAAGCACCAACGAAGTGCATACAAATCTTAGTAAAAATTAAATCAATCTGCAAATCAAAGACACTCAAAATCGGGTGGTGTATCCTACTACTGGTAGAATCAGGAAAAAGACGACGTATAACTGCTAGTCTAATAACAGGAAGTCGTTTTCATGTTACACAATAGCAAGTTTAATGTTCAAGCGTGTATCTGATCCCGCGTTTGACATAGATGCGTGAGACATCAAAGATAAATCGGTACGTGATTATCAGTAGTATTCGAATCATTCACGAGAGGTAAGTCACCTTGGGCGAATTTAACTTTCAGTTAGCGTAAAAGCAGATATTTCTTACCTACTGAAGCATTTATTGAAGTATCATTCAAAAATAGATATTCAAGTTTGTTTTGTTAATAATAGTATCATGGCGTTGTTCAACAGTGCCATGTATAACATCGACAGAATAAATATTGAATCCTGCCTGGAAAAAATCGACGTTACAAAGACAATATTGGGTCTAGCATGTTATTCCGATGATTATTCAAGATCAGCTGGTCCATCAATGATAATTTATACTGTTGACTACCCTAATAACAGACAACTTATTATAATATAAGACCATGAACAAGATTCGTCGACAACGCTGACGCTGATGCGTGGCCGGTGGTTCATGGTGATAACACAAAATTCAACTTAAGATTAGCAGCATCCCAATCAATGCTGAAGGATGTTAATAGAAGCTTTTCATGTGCGTTTCACTGTCATATATTTAGGGATTTGGCTGAAATGTCTGTAAAGTTATTATTTAAGTAAAGTATACAGATGTACTTGTAAGAAAGGCTACCGACTATAATGCACTCTGATGCCCCATCGGCGATGCAAACAATGTAATACTGTCAAAACTTTCATTGTGAATGCCAACAATGATACAGTCTTTGACCTAAGAACGTCACTCCCTTTTATGGACTCGGGTGGTAAATCAACATTACCATGGATGACGATGACCAATTATAGTGTTGAACGTACTATTAAAGTTTTTTACATGGCAGATAGCATTACAGCAAAGTGTCTATGTTCCGCGACATATATTCACTGCTTTCCAAGATACTCCTAGAGTAAGCTCGTAATTACATAGCACACTGACGTTCGACAATCTTGGTGTTACTGAAGTTTCACTGAGAATAAATGGATATCAAGAACCATCGGAGAGCGTGTATTTAAACTTTGAGAATAATCATGTTGTACGTACATATCATCGTTTGACATTCATGGGACGTGATCAAACTATTTATTCTGGTCTACAAATACCACAACTAGATTTTACAGCGCTTTATCCGATGTATTTGTGTTCGCTAGAACATGTATTTATTTCGATACTATGTTGTTGGTACACCTTTTTGAGCTCGTGTAGCAAGATGAGATATTGCTAATTGTACAGCAATCGTTGTTATACTCTTAGACAAAACAGTGCTGCTTGAAGGTGTTGGTGGACTAATGAGAATTATTGATGCCCCAGTGGAAAACATCTAATTGGATCACATGCGATCCCGCGTTGCACGATCAGTATCCTTACGTTAATGTTATTCTGACCAGGAGACAGATTTAAAGGATTAAATCAGCATAAACAAGAATTATGGAATAAAAATCTCGCTGACATCAGCTGCTTTACAAGGCCGAAATAAATTATCCCTGACAAACGTCAACTCAAGCAATTCAATGACACCAATGTATCTTCGTGGGCCTGTTCTCTTCATTAGAGACACTCAGTCGCACTCATGTGTCATAGATCATCACCCAGTGTCTCACTAATTGTACGCTGATGACACCCAAATATACAAGTCTAGCCACCCAACTGACGTTGATGCTGCCATCCAAGAAGTAGAGAGGTGCATTTTTTATATGAAACCATGGATAACGTGTAAGTCTGCAGATGAATGATGATAAAACTGAGGCCATTCTGATCACAACACAAATACTTTCTGATTCATTCACATCCTTTACCTTAAGCAATAAATATCAGCAACACCAACATTAAATACACAGAGCCAGTATGAAACCTAGGTGTTGCTCTAGACAGTACTCTCACATTGCACCAGCATGTCATGAATATATATGTAAAGCAGCATATATTGAGCTGAGACGCACCAGCTCCATTCGCAAACATCTTTCAGTTGATGCCAGTAAAACATTTGTGTGTTTATTAGTACTTATAAGATTAGACTATTGTAACTCAAGTCTGGTTCTATTCAATATCTACTCGAGAAAGTTAAAAAAAAAGTTCACAACCCAGCTGCTTGGATCATCCTGAGAGTACCACGATCAGAGCACACCTCCCCGCTGTTATGCACCCTACATTGGATATCCATTCGATCCAGAATCAAATACAAAATTTGTTCTCTGTGCTAAGTTTCAGTGACGGACTCAACTGCAACATAACTATCTGACCTCGCCCATATGTACACAACAGCTTGGTGCTTATGTTTCTTTTCTGACAATCGTACACTCATTATTCCCACTATGAAAACGAAGTCGTATGGACAACGTTCCGTTGCATACCAGGACCAACAACGGGGGACGAATTGTCCATTGAAATTAGAGACAAATACGCAATGATCCCTTTCAAGAGTGCTCTTAAAACTCGCCTTTTTCGACTGCATGAACAAATTTAAAATCTTCATGTTCTCTACCTTCATTATTTTTATCATTGTTTATTTTTTTTATTTCATGGTGTTTGTTTTTGTTTTTTGTCTTTTTTACTCATATCATTATAGATGTTCTCAAGCGCACAGAGCTTCTAAAGATTAGGCGCAATAACATATCATCATCATTATTATTATCAATAATTCAATTATCTTATGACTAGGGAATGAATCGTACGTTTGTCTAGAATGTGAAAATCAATATGATGCGTTTTAACCATTTTGATTCGAGTACGTTTAAAGGGAAAACTATGTACAAACCTTGGGTACATTAACTATAATTAATAAATAAGGTACGAATCGCCAAGAATTGTATTTGAAATTTTATTATATATTTCATATGACCAATGCAAGAAAGGTACTGTTATGTAATCTAATTAAAGTTTAGCAAGAGGACAAAATATAAAGAATGCAGGCGTTGGTCGAGGGTGGCGGGGACAGGGAAAAAGAAGGACTCCACCAAAAGCGAATGGTTTATTATTTTGTACTTCCAGGATTATATCTCGGGTAAAATATTTTCCACAGAGAAAGCCTAAATAAATGCCACTCAAAACACTAGATACACATTTGCTATCTGGCTGAGTAGATTCTCAATCCGTTTGAAGAAAAAAAACAGTTCTTAATTTGTACGTTTCCAAAAACTCAATACGCATACATGTACCATATGCATTATCATATTTAAACTTTTCTATAGGTCCTGTCATGTGTAAGTGAATACATCACTAATATAGTCAAATAAGAGACAGTTATGTTCACTTATCTTTTTATTACTTCGAATATGCTTCACTATTCATAATAAATAATAAGTATTAATTATAATTGATAATAATTAATATGTAATATAATAATAATAATTAGTTTCTCATCAGCTAGGATGTACAATTATATGCAGTCTTCGAAATCACCAAGAAAGTACATTGCAACCGTTTATAAAGGAATGTTAGTAGGCATGCCCATATAATCAGTCTATTGAGCTAAGAACTGTAATAGTTCATCAATAAATGGTAATGTTGTATTTTATTTTTCTATTGGAAAAATGCCGAGAAACATTGAGGATTAAAGCAGTTAGTCCAAGATCACTTCAAGGATGAGCAAAATGAAAATCAAAATATTTAAACTCTACGTGTGAATGTGGCATCAAGTCGTTGTTTCCTCTATTTTCAAGTACCTGAAAACAACAACTGTTGTTAACTGGCTTCTTCAACAGTAGGATACATAAGTTTCCTTGAATCACACTAAGTACCATACATTCGTGAGACTAGGCTCATATAGTTTCCCTTGATTTACAATGGTATGGTTGTTATCAAAGGCAATCTTAAGCCTTAGATCGGTAATTTATGCCACGTACATCATACCAGGAACCACAGTCTAATATACATAAGTATTCCAATATGAAATTTCTTATCTCTTATAAGTAAGAATATTTTGAGAATTGAAATGCACAATTTAACGAAACAAGTTCATGGTATCAGACGGTCCCTTTAGTACGGTCCGGTATGAATGACGCCTGTATGAAATAAATGTTTACATTTATTATACTTGGAAAATACCATCCCGATGCAAATGTTCTAAAATAAAAGAAATCATCAATGAATTCTGCAAAATCTATAAACGGTGACGTAAGTTAGAAATGACATACATGTTTTGTTTGTTTAAATCCTTTGATAACAGACAGTATTTGAAGTAAGAAAGGATATAATAGTAAAAGACAGTGCCTTCTTATTTGGGGTTACTTGCAGAGACTTTCCATATGTTCAGATATGAGATCGACTTTCAGTCCGATGCCTAATCCAAAAGCATCTGAACAGTGTTGTCACAGTCGAGAATGTCCAGTAACTGAATACATATCCAGCCATCATGCATTTGTTTTGGCCAATGCAATTCTATGGAATTTATTCTGCTAATTGTACTTGTGATTTCTCGCTCTATAGGAAATAATTTGCAAAGTAAAACGGAAACATGAGTGTCTATTTCAAAGGATGAAGAAAAAAGTTGTCCAACACAGTTTTTGAGTATGGTACGAAAATGTTAAATAAATTATAGTCTACGAACAACTGACACATCAAATGCAAGAATGTTAACAATTATTTGAAGAAGTATAACTCAATATAAATATATTTTCACTCTATTGCTAGGCAGATGCAAACTGAAAATGTACAATGAAACTCATGCGGAATATGGTCAAAAATAGCATTATATCACACCCAACCCCGTTTATAGCAAATGCTCTCTTATATCTAAATTGTATTCATTTAAACATACAACGATGACAAAGTACATAATTCTATTTGAAACTAGGTTTTCCAGCATCTATACGACACTCACAAAGTATGTCCTACCATTATCACACTAATATAAGATCTATAAATATATAAGAAATTATAATGGAGAGAGAGAGAGAGAGAGAGAGAGAGAGAGAGAGAGAGAGAGAGAGAGAGAGAGAGAGAGATCATGTACAAACTAATTTGTTTGCTATAGATGCCAGCAATAATCTCAGTCAAAGGCAGTGAAGATTTTTGAGTGATAGAAGACGATTACCAGAAGATAACACGTAATGTTTGTTGAAAAGTTTTATAACTTTCCTATAAAATTGGATGTTCAAATCATAAAAAATTTCTATGTTATACTGTCTATTACACGTATTCTCTTATCTAAATAAAAGTTTATTCAAAATAAATCTCAAATCTGTGACTTAAGGATTAAATTCAATCGCATTTCTACTATTCAAAATCTCAAATGTTTGACTGATTAGAGGATATTAATTTAACCTAAGTTTATTCAAAATAAATCTCAAATCTGTGACTTAAGAATTAAATTCAACGGCATTTCTACTATTCAAAATCTCAAATGTTTGACTGATTAGAGGATATTAATTTAACCTAAGTTTATTCAAAATAAATCTCAAATCTGTGACTTAAGAATTAAATTCAACGGCATTTCTACTATTCAAAATCTCAAATGTTTGACTGATTTAAACACGAAAGAGGATATTAATTTAACCTTAGTTTATTCAACTGAACGTTTGCACCATTATTTTCATTTATTTTCACCTTTCACCTATATGATTTTCTTCACAGTACTCTTTCGAGACTACACCTTAATGTCGTGGATTTGTATTTGTAAGAGTTACCTATCAGTAAGAACTCGGTACCTTAGAGTCATGTAGATGCAACCACACAAAGAGACATGATTATTACATTTCAAGCTAAGAACATTTTTAAAAATGAAATATTTGAACTCAATATTTCCAAGCGGATGCAAAACAAAATGTTCCATAAACTGTCACATAGTATCCTTCAGAAACCGGAAATCATTACATTCATTGTCCTATTTCTTCTGGTTGTCAGCTGGTGCTAGTGATCCTTCAACGTACATGGGCGGAGGCAATGGTTCCGCAATCGATGGATTTATGGAGGTGGATGGCATTTGTATCCCTGACGATGCTGGATATGGAGGAACTGTGGGATAAGCAGTAGCTG
The DNA here is from genome assembly GCA_029339505.1 of Unio delphinus. Taxonomy (NCBI): domain Eukaryota; kingdom Metazoa; phylum Mollusca; class Bivalvia; order Unionida; family Unionidae; genus Unio; species Unio delphinus. Next base: position 270,906 of record JAQISU010000378.1, read on the forward strand.
GAGCTGTAAAAGATTGCGAACATATATATATATATATATATATATATATATATATATATATATATATATAGAAACGATGCAGTAAAGATTCGATTCAAGGACTATACCTTTAGTCCTGCTTTACACAATGACTAAATCTTGTTCTTTGTCTTTCATTTACAATTTGAAGTGTACAAGAAACAAAATGCAGACATATCCGAGAAGAGAACATCAAATACATGGTAAAGCAGAACGTAAGTTTGTTAATTATATAATTAATTAGGTTTACATCCAGCTGAATAGATTCTTAGTTTTATAATCATTGATTCATTATTTTTCTGCCAATGTTTATTACTGCCGAAATCTCATTTCTGATTTGCCGATATCGAAACTCAGTTTGAAACATACAATATGTTTAGTCATCTGCACTAGTTGATATCGTTTATTGTTGCATATCCATTTCTATTTAGTTGGGGAGTATGTAAACTCACGTCTAATCCTGCACGTTTGTATGATTTCCATGCCAAGTAAAAGAAAATTAAAGTAAATACCCGACCCCGACCCAAGCAGATAGCCGTTGTCAAACAGATACGAAACAGCTGTTTATTCAAAACGATGGTGCAAAGACAGAACATAATTATATTGTTTTCAACAATGGTCAGTTGAAAAAGTGATATCAACTTTGCATTTCAAAACTAAATCAGCTATTAAATGGTTGTGATAATTAAAGAACACTTTCGATAGTTAGGACTGAGAATGCTTCGTATTTAATGCAGCTTGATATAATATTGTGAAATGCTAAATCATGTTTACAAAGAAGTATTCTTTAAGATAAACATGCCTTATGTATCTATCCGGAATAAATTATTACGCACCCTGGTAAAATGGCTGGTAGACCATGGGCTGCATTGGCTGCATTGGCATTTGCTGAGTATCTGCAAAAATCATATTAAGTGAGATAACAATTCAATTTACGCAAGAATAGCAAAGTGTGAAATAAATGTACACGGGATATGACAGTTTACTTTTTAGACAACACTACTGTAACAAAACGGAAACAAGGAATTGACTATATTTGAGTTAGAATTATGCTATTAACGTTTCAGGAAAACAAAATAAAGATTTACTTATATATGATAGTGATATCGACAATCTAGTAGATGGAGCATAGTACGGTTCCAATTATATCATTTCATCACGATAACATATCTAAAAATAGTTACATCGTTTTCAAACTTGCTCGGTAATAAATAAACGCCGGAACAAAGTCTTGATATAATGCAAACATTACGCAAAAGCGGATCTATGAATCCTCAAGAAGATTTACATAAAAATAATGACACCCAATGTTAGTTTCCTTAGACAAAACCCTATAAATATGCTAGTAAAAAATAAGTTGATGCAGAAGACAGACGGAAAAATAGCGGTGTGAATATTTTACTGGTAGTAACAACTTGTGGAACAATCATCGGTGACCGTCTGGTGTGTGCCTTTGAGCAGTGGATGATGAGGCAGATTCCGCTTATGAGTAAAGACACTCCAACCAAACTTCCAATAACAGCACCCACTATCAGGCCGATATTAACGGTGCTGTAAATTAAAAATGTAAATGTTTGCGAAGCTGCTGATAGTGCCTAGATTCGATTAAAAAGATGAATTTCATCAGGAAACCAATTAGGAATAAAATAACTAAACCTGACATACTAATCTATTCTACAGACTTCAATATTCGCTAAAACAAAAATTATAGAACATTATGATTCTATATCAAAGTAGAGGTAAGCATAGAAACATAACGTAGAACGTGGGTCTCAAATGATCATTGCCTAAGAAAATGATTTTAAATGCAACCTTAGGAAAGTTGTTATGACAGGGTTTGTATCACAACCTTCTTCTCTTTCCTTGTTATGAGAAGGGATTACACATCAGCTAAGACATGTCTTTGCCCATGGTCAGAGAGAGAGAGAGAGAGAGAGAGAGAGAGAGAGAGAAAGAGAGAGAGAGAGAGAGAGAGAGAGAGAGAGAGAGAGAGAGAAGAACGAGTTCAGGCTCCAATAATAAGCGTGTCACACATAACCGTGTGTAGAGAAGGCTTCTTTAGGAGAAATGAGGTACGAAATCGCCGAAAGAAAACGGCAGATGTTCTGAATCGAGGAGAGAACTTTTGTTTTAATAGTTTTTAGATAGATAGATAGATAGATAGATAGATAGATAGATAGATAGATAGATAATATAATATAATATAATATAATATAATATAATATAATATAATATAATATAATATAATATAATATAATATAATATAATATGTTCTAACGTTCTAGAGATACATCTATAAAGCCTTTATATTAACAATACACGTAATACATATAAGATTACATTATTTATTCGAGCTGGCCAAATTCATACATTTATATAATTTCTGCCTATTAGAATGGAATACGGGTAGTTAACTCTCGATTTACTTTATAATAGCCAATGAGTATAAAATTCAATAGTTCCGAATAATGCAACAAGAATCCTGAAGAAATGAATTTTACTAATTTTAAAATAGAATACTAATTTGGAATAGGTCACTATACATTATTACTTAAAGAATCACTTTTTTTAAAATTAAATCTAAACAAGAACTTGGTAGCGAATTCATCTTTTCCAGTAATACATCCCACACATACAATTAAACATTCCATTATACAATACCATAAAGTACAACGAAATCAAAATAATGTTTAAAAAATATTAACTTTACCGCTAAAAATTCGAATATTTAAAAGTTACATTCTTTAAAATGTTTGCGAACACAGACGATTCTTGGCTGTAAGGAAAAGACAGCTGTTCTGACTCGATAAACGAACTCATTATGACTATTTATGCGCTCTTTTTATATGCAAATTCGTTTCCCATTCTCTTCGGATCACATCAAGGCTCTCGACTTTTCCCACAAAAACCGTGTGAATTGTCTAGATTATCTCATATCCATTATTGATTTAATAATTTGCCTGTTCAGCAGCTTCCCACCAAATCTACAATGCTGGCATTTTTATACAAAATCAATCTATGTTATGAATTTAAGCACCTGCACGTATTGAGTGATGTTTATGAGATATCAGACAGTTGTAATATATATATATATATATATATATATATATATATATATATATATATATATATATATATATATATATATATATATATATATATATATATAATTAATCTCTATAAATTTTAGTGGAAATTTACATTTAATGTAATTTAATGAAAAATTCATTTTAATACAATTAAGAGAAAATTTCAATCTTACCACCTTTACTCAAAAATGTGTTCCTAATAAAGTAAATGCAGTGTGAAATATCTGTCACAGAAACATGATTTTGTAGTACCAGTGAAGTACCTGTAAACGTTTATAAAGTCAGACAAACCTTCATTATTTTCTGTCGGACATTGTTAACAAGCAAAAATCCCTATTTAGTCATGAACTAAACGTAGATTCAAACAAAACAGTAAAGAGGCGCGGTTATATTTCCTGTAGTTGTTGAAAGAGTGTAGTACTGGCCAAGATCCATCCTTCTTATAACTTTGTGTGCCTTGCCTCAGGTATGAACTCAAAACACATAATTAAAAATTCGCATGATTACGTAATGTGGGTAACATAAACCGCATTTTGAAATAACGATCATTACTTATCAAAATGCACCGGCTTCCAAATTTCGTTCGGAAATGTATGTATCAAGCATCCGAACAATCTTTTATGGCGGTGAGTTAAAACAAATCATCTCCAACCCCCAAACAAATCATCGACTGACATCCAAAATTGCCATTCGCAGCAGAATCAAGAAATATGTACCAATGGAAACTCTCAATCTATACTACAAGTCATATATTCTTCCAACAATGGATTTTTGTTTTGATGTATGGGGAAACTGAAAAATCTGACAGGATTGATAGACTACAGTGTAGCGTTCTGCATAGGTTGGGGTGGGGTACTTCCAAGGTATTAATTAAAATATTATGAAAGTTCCACCTGGCTCGTGAATTTAAATTTAGATTAAAGACCAAATAGGTATACGGCTCTGAGCCCCCAGTCAGCACTGCCAACGGTTAAATTATATACATATATATATAACACGAAGATGAAATTCAACAATAACAATTTAATGAAGCCTATAAATTTAAATGTCACACAATCACTCGTCCTTTAAGTGATAGCCTATTTCATCTTATGATTTTCAGTGTGAGTTCTATTTTCCACCTGGCCTTTGGTTGTACTCATCTATTTATTCGATCCTCCCACTCCTCCTGGATTCTACCTCTCCCGACTTCTCTCCTCCCTTCACTTTCCTTCCGTCCTTTATCACGACTATTGGGACCGTTTTCACTGGTCTGTCCCCAAACTTCCTCTCCAGATTTCCCTCTTTCCTTCTCTTCCTTCCGTCTATAACGGAGACACTGGGACCACTCACTAGTCTGTCCCTCGACGCTTCCTCTCCCGACTTCTCTCCTCCCTTCACTTTCCTTCCGTCCTTTATCACGACTATTGGGACCACTTTCACTGGTCTGTCCCCAAACTTCCTCTCCAGATTTCCCTCTTTCCTTCTCTTCCTTCCGTCTATAACGGAGACACTGTGACCACTCACTAGTCTGTCCCTCGAAGCTTCCTTTTTAGAAGCTACACTTAGAATTCTGTTCCTAAGGTTTATCCGGCCAATTAACGTATGGCCGCCGGAGTTCCAATTCACGGTGCGTTCTGTAACGACTATGGCAACTAACGCTCGATGGCCGGGTTAAAGATATATATTTCAGAATAAATCAGGGTCCCACCCCTATCTCGATTCTGATTGGGTAGCGCTCGGACCCTATCCACGCGACTTATTCAATCTGGCGGTCCGTCAGCGTATCCAGAAGATAAGGCACGCCCACTCCTTCTGGCAGCTTCTTTGATGTACAAAACATCCTTCCAGCCCAAGGTGCTAATTACACTTCTGACGGGCCTTGGTCAGTTTCCTCTCTTAACTATGGCAAACTTACGTAAGGGATGGTGTTAGCCTGCGGTCATGTGTAACAATAAATAGTGGCTTGACCGACTTACTTGATAACACATGGTTCTAATTTAATTTTGGGTCGGGCAACGCCACATCCAGAAACGTGCAGCACGTGTAATTTTAGATGCATCTGTTGATCATCCCTCAAAATCATTATTTACAGAACTCAAATGGTTCACAATATATGACAAGATATATTTTCACAAGTCAGTTCTTTTATATGACTGTCTACATGGAACTGCACCAGAGTATTTTCAGGACTTATTCAGGCCTTTTTCAACACAATACCAGTTGCGATCAATATCACATGGAAACCTTCTAATATCAAAACCAAGAATAGAGCAATTTAAAAAGAGTTTTCAATACATTGGTACAGTTTTGTGGAAAAAGCTTCCACTACATGTAAATTCGGCTGAAAATATAAGAGTATTTAAGAAGAGATATCATGAGCATTCATGTGTTTCTAATAGATAATGGAATTTAGTATTTGAATACTAAACATGTTAAAATAAACATTGAGTATTGCTATCTTCATATAATGTGCATTGATATACTCTCCTTAAGAGGGCCTCAAGGGAGATAAGACCTTGACTAATGAGTCACACTCTATACAAAAACATTATTATTATTATTATTATTATTATTATTATTATTATTATTATTATTATTATTATTATAAAAGCAACAAATAAATATCGATGTAAGTGCTACTTAAGCCTTACATTTGTAAAGGTTAGGTGACAGCAAATCCACTTGAAGTTGTTACTGTTGACTTAGGAAAACAGTGGTTGATGTTCAATGATCCTGTATAATAATGTGCTTCCTTGGAAATATGCTCAGTCGCAATAGTATAACAATAGTTCTCCTTTACCTCGTATGGGAAAGCTAAATATATATTTTTTATCACGTATTACTACTACTACTAGTACTACTACTACTAGTAGTAGTAGTAGTAGTAGTAGTAGTAGTAGTAGTAGTACTACTACTACTACTGCTACTACTACTACTACTAAGATCATTCATTTATCTGCAACATCGTATAACTTAAAGATTCTAAAACGGATGGAAATATTCATGTGAAATACATACCTGTGTTTTGTGGATCCTCTTACACACAGACAGACACAGACACATACCACCACCAACAACAACAACCACACACAGACACAGACACGTGCGTGCGCGCATCGGTCAGATGTTAGCTGTGTCAGTCAGTTAATGCTTAGACGGCGATTGATGTACACATACGGAATCAAAATATTTTCTAGTCTTTATGGTGTAATAAATAAAGTAAACTACGACATATTTCTACAAATATATTACAGGTCTCAATGGCAATAAAGAAGTGGCATGTTGTTGAATTACATCTTGAAGAATATTATTTAGTCAATTTTATATCTTTCTTAAAATCCGAAACACATTACACGATACTGAGTTAAGAATGTTAAAAATGTATTACCAGCATGGAGATGACGTGTAGTCAGAACAACAGCCGTAGTCACAGGACTCAAATGTAGTGTAGCTATAGCCGTAATATGATGTTGTCTTGTAACAAAGGGCAGCATCCACAGGATTATACAGAGATCCTGAAATTATTAATTAATTTCAATCGGAACATCACAGGTCTTTTGCACAATAAATCTGAGAGGAAAAGACTGAATGGTGTTAGATTGTCATTTATTGATTCCTACAAGAAATATCAAGATATAACAATAAATACAAGATTAATAAATACATAAGTAATAGTGCTAGTAATGGTGGTTATCATGTGAGGATCTAATTTGTTTATGAATTTAAAGCCCGAGGCTAAGGCTATTGGCTAATGAGACAATCGTTGACTGTCTACTGTAACTCTGAATTCTATCTTTCAATATGAAAATAAATCATAAGATCCAATTACATTCATTGCAGCATATTTCAACACACGGATTACATATCTAACATTATGATTTCTGCATTAATATCTGCGAAATGTGAAACGTGTAAACTTTCAACAAATGGAGAAAGAGAATGACAGTACATCAACACACTAGACCTTGTTACCACTCTACGGTTTTAAACTCAGTAACAAAAACCCCGAACACAAACAACTTTACTACAATTCAGCAAATCAATTATGTCCCTTAGAGAATTCGAAGTGAATCCAAGTGACGAATGAATTCCAAATTTATTGTTTCTAGCCCTATTATAGTATTTTGTGCAGGCAAAGGGAAGAGAACCTTCCGAAAGGTTTGAAGACATAATCAGATTGAAGTCTCCATCTTAAACTATATAGCACGACTTTACATCGATACTAATTCACTTCAACACATGAGATTTGCTTGAATAGTTTCAAACACCATTATATATACACACACACACACACATATATATATATATATACATTACAGATAACTGCTTACACTGGGTACGATTATGTAAGCAAGGTCAACTTTGGTCCATGCTAAATAAATACATCGCAAAGTATAACATTACTTTCAAAAAAGTTGAATGTATACAAGGATGTATAAAAAGCAAACGATTTGCTTTTGTTGCTATATAGTGTACTGTAAGTAATTTAATCACAAACTATGTTCATAACGTTTTTGTATTTACGAAATATTAACTGAATGAAATCTCTTCTGAAGAGGAAATAAAGAAAGTCAGTCAGTCAGTCAGTCATACGTACGTACGTACGTACATACATACATACATACATACATACATACATACATACATACATACATACATACATACATACATACATACATACATACATACATACATAGACAGGCAGACAGAAAGCCTAACTATAGGGAAAAAAGATATTAGCATATCTGGATTAAATGAATTCATCAAAGGAAACTAATAAATGTTGTGTCGTGTTGATAGAAGCATACACTCGTGTTTTTCCATATAGGAGTTGAAGAAAAATAATGTTAATATTAGCTAAATTATCTTCCTTCCCCTTACAAACCTGTACCGGGCTATGTATATTTTTTTAAGTAGCCAAGACATCCAGGTTTTTGCCACACTGAATTGGTTTCACTCCAAACAAATTTCGTCTCTCCTAAAACAGCCAATGTAAGACGATGGATACTACTTAAACGTTGAACTAAATCTCAGTATAAAGACTGAGTACATAATTGTGTGAAAGCCTGTTCTGTATGCCCATGTTTAAAAAGCCCAGCTGCATCGAATTCGAAAAATGCAGTTAAAACGAATAACTGTTAAGTCAGCAATGTAATCAACGCGCTATAGCTTGCCGTAGCTTGTCTTCGAAGTGCCTCTGAGAGAGAGAGAGAGAGAGAGAGAGAGAGAGAGAGAGAGAGAGAGAGAGAGCTTATGGTCAAATGATGTGATTGGAGAACGCAGACTCTTACACCATTCAAAGAGGATCAGACACCACTTAAAGCAAACTTTCGAATAAAAACGTTCATAACTCACTTACGTATGATGATGCAAATACATGCGGACATGAATCTCATTGCCATTTTCTCCAAAAGAGTCATAGTCATGTAAAAAGTTCCTTTATTTTGTCTTAAGCCCTCGACGCAACACTAAACTAAATTGATCTCGTTACACCGATATCTCTTCAAAAGAATTAAGCTATATTTGTCTCTCCGAAATATAAATCACACCGATAAAGGAAAGCTAGGTAAATAATGGTAAGACAATACGACACGGCACGATAAACATAACAGTAGATTACTTCAGAATTTGTTGCTTGTATCTTGTATACAAAATACGTACAGGACAGTAGTAATATGGGACGATAGGGGGACAATGAAAATCTAGTCAATAACGGATTGGGACGATATGGGGACAAGATTTATGGGGACAATGGAAATCCCAGTAAAAAAAAGGGCTTGGGACGATATGGGGACAAAAGGGCGTGGGACGATATGTGGACAAGGGAAATTGAACATGGAAATATTATTTGGGACCTTCTGACGACAAGGGAAATTTAACATGGTGGGACTGTATAGCGACAAGGGAAATTGAACATGGGAAATGTTATTTGTATTTGTATTTGTATTTGTATATGGGTCTGTCTAGCGACAAGGGGAAAATAGAGGCAAAGAAAGCTAATATCTTTTCTTCTTCTTTTCGTCCTCGGGAATCCAGTTATGATGTTCCATCGCTCTAAACTTTTCCTGAACTTTGATCCATCTCTAATTTAGTTGATCAAAGTCCTCTTTCTTATTTTTGTTGTTTTGTTCCTTTCTCTCCTTAGCCCACCTTAGATCACCTCTTCTTCCATCACCTTTCTCATCATTGCTTCTGCTTTCTTTAGCCGATCTAGTCCCCACTTCACATATTCCCACTCTATCAAATTTCATGTTTCTTCTAGAAAGCACCTGACTTTCATGACATTATCATGTGCCTCCTTCAAGTCCCCTATTCTTATATATTTTGTTTTAATAAGTCTTCTTAATTTCTTGACTTCCTCCTCAATCATACCTTCTAATAGATCTCTCGCTAATTTTAAATTGCTTACAAAGTCCAGGTTACACTGAAATTCTTCCTCAAGTCTTTCCACCTCATATTCTGCATCAATGATCCCAGACCAGCTGTCTCCGAGTTGGATAAACAAGTCGATGCTCATCTTGATGTGTTCAAAATTGAATGGCTCAAATGATGATGATTTTGGTTTTAAGGGGATGTGGCACCATTCCTTCCTCACTGGAAAAAAAGCAAATCACTACCATATTAATTGGTAGTGTAAAACAGTGAGCAAATGACCCTTCTTGGCCGGTTTCACTTAAAACCAAAATCATCATTATTTGAGCCATTCAATTTTGAACACATCAAGAATCACATTATCTACCATCCACACACACACACACATACACACACACACACACACACGGGAAGCAGGCAAAACAAACCACATAATTTACTATCCAAAATCACACCATTTACTATCCACACACACACACACACACACACACACACACACACACACACAGGAAGCAGCCAAAACAAACCACATAATTTACTATCCAAAACACATTATCTACCATCCACACACACACACGAGAAGCAGCCCAATCAAACCACATAATTTATTATCCAATATCACACAATTTGCCATCCACACACACACACACACACACACACGCACACACACACACACACACACACACACACACGGGGAAGCAGCCAAAACAATCCACATAATTTACTATCCAAAATCACACCATCTACCATCAAAAAATGAGTTAGTGTTTATAATCACACTATTCCTCTCTCATACCCATTCGCAATTTGAAGAGTCTCTTTTCTATACATTTGGTTAGCCCTGAGAAGGGCTGTTTTTTAAAACTCGGAAAATTTCACCTGGCTAATGCTAGCACTAATTTTTTTTTTTAATATGAATTAAGGTCGCATGCGCAACTATGTGCTTTCGCGACCAGTTAATGCCCGAGGGTCGGGCTATTTGATTGGTCGGGACCAAAGGTAACTTTGACTACACTAGGCTGTGTTGTCGCAGTCTCCCCGGCACCCGCGTTAAATGGCAGTCTCGCCTTAGAGTAAAATGTCGGGTCACGGCAAAGCAGGAAGGCAGAACAAATACCAATATTGTGTAAGCCACCTGTGCAATTATATCAAATCCATATAGTCATAGAATTTTTCATCTTTCCTATCAATAAATATTTCTAGTACATAGTGTACATGTTGTAGGTCCTTAACAAATTTAATTGCTAAAATGTCTTAGCGACATAAATAAGTGTAGTCACTGTTAGGTATTTTAGCTTGTTAATTTTGAGCGGTGGTCAAAATTGATCAAGTTAGATTTCGAGAAAGAGATTGTTCGAAAAGGGTTCTCCTACCAAATTAGAACCCTGGGGAGAAAAATAAAATAAAATAAAATTTTAAAAAAAATCAAAACAAATTAAAAAAAAAAAATATTTTAAAAATATATATATATATATATATAAAAAATAAATTCAAAAGAAAAAAAAAATAATAAAAAAAAATAATAAAAAAAATATAAAAATAAAAAAAAATAAATTAACAAAAAAAAAAAAATTAAAAAAAAAAAAAAAAAAAGATTAGAGTTGGAGTGGGGTGTGTTTGGTGTTATTTCATTTCTTCCTTCTTCTTTTTCTCTTCTTTTCCCTTTTCTCTTTCCCACTTTCTTTCTACTTCCTTCTTCCCTCTTTCTTTCTTTTTCCTTCTTCCATCCTTCTTTTCCCTTTCCTTTTACTTTTTCTTGTCGGTTTGTTGATGTTATGTTTCCTTGAGCTATCACTATTTGATCCCGGTGTTCTCATCACACTTATCTTGTCACTTGCCGGTTGACTGGTTTTACTGTACCTACATTGTGCCACTACTTAGTGTAATCTTCTCTTTTTTTCCCCTTCTCCTTCTTCCCTTTCTTCCGTTTCTTCCTTTTTTCCTCGCATTACAATGTTTATATTATCCCCCCTTTTCCTTCCTTTCCCCTTTTCTATTTTATTTGATATATTTATTTTAGGGTAATGTTAAGCTGTTCTGCTTTTTTAAGCTAGCGGTATTACTATCCGCTCTGGCCCCTTTAACCGATATGGCCTCGTTAATTATTTATCTATTTGATAGTTATAATTTTTTTTTTCCGTTTATTTAAGGCATTGTTACGTGGGTCTGTTTTTTGAGCTAGCGATGTTATTATCTGCTCTGGCCCCTTGATTGATAAATATTAACTCTTTGACTATGTTTATGTTTATTTACTTATTTGATGGTTTGGATATTTATATTTTGTGTTTTATGTCTATTGATTTTAGGTAATTAAGTATATTTATATAGGTAGCATTTACGTTTTTGTTATACCTTTTATCTAGAATTTGGGGGAATGATGTAACTGAGTCAAGTTTTCTTTGTTGTAGTTGGAAGACGGTACGTTGTCGATGATATTTGTGACATATGTTGAATACATGTTCCAATGTTTCAGTTTCTGGACAGTGTGGACATTTATCCGGCGTGGGTCCTGTACTTATATGTTTCATAAAACGCCATTTAGTAGTGTTTTACCTGTTCTGATTCTGTTGATTATTTTAATATCAATGGCTGCCAGGCTTTTTGGTAAACGTTGAGTTCTAGTGACCTCTTTTTGTAGTTGGTATAGATGTCTACCCTTTGTGGAGTTTTCCCATTGTTGTTGCCATTTATTATTAATTCTGTCCCTGACTTGACTATATAGTTCCTGAGTGTTGTACTGTACGGGTTCAATTTGGTCTTTCATCAGACTGCTTTTTGCTGCTTTGTCTGCTTTTTCATTTCCAGGCAAATTGATGTGAGATGGCACCCACAAGAAGTGTATGGTTTGGTGTGATTTATCTGCTTCCCTGATGGTCAGCATAGTGTCCTCTAGAAGATTTTGTCTACTTTTGGAATTACCTGTCTCAATACTTTCAAGTA